>JAQQSZ010008853.1:0-12928 GCA_028646595.1 Phalanger gymnotis
GCCCACTCTATTTTGGAACAGTTATAACTGTTTTCCTTCTTCTTAAAATTAAACTTAAATTTGCTTCTTTGTAATTTCAACCCACTGTTTTTTTTTTTTTTGGAGGGGAGAGGCAAGGCAATCAGGGTTAAGTGTCTTGCCCAAGGTCACACAGCTAGTAAGTGTCAAGTATTTGAGGCTGGATTTGAACCCAGGTCCTCCTGACTCCAGCAACGGTGCTCTACTCACTGTGCCACCTAGCTGCCCCTCAACCCATTGTTCTTCATTCTAACTTCTTAGGCAAAACAAGTCTAACCTTTCTTCCACATGACAGTCATTCAAATACTTAAACACAGCTCTCATATCCCCCTGAGTCTTCTTTTCTCCAACTCCATCAAATGATTTCTTGTATCACTTAGATTCAAGGCCATTCACCATACTAGCTGTCTATATAATATGCTGTTCAGCTTATCTCACCATAGGCAGAGATAAGATTTGAACTCAGACCCTGGATACCCAATCCAGCACTCTTCCCACTACACCAAGTACCTCCAAGTATACTAATTCATTTGGCACTTTTGGGGTCTGTGGAATTCCAGGGATATTCTCTAGCTGGGCCATCTTGAGTCTAGAGCTCCCTCCAATAGGTGTCTCCACTGTGTTTCTATCAAAGAAAGCCATAAGCCTAAAGACAGGACTTTTAAAAAAATAAGCCGAATGTATTCAATGATCTCAATATGTATCTTCAGGCAAACACCGACCACCATGAAGGCATGAGAGAGAGTAAGAAAAAAGCTGATGTGAGCAAGGGCCAGGGCCAGGAACACGCTGACTTTTCTGTCCATGTCTGATTTTCCCACACTATCCAGACTCCAGTTTTTTCTGTCTCACACTCATTATCATCCAATGGCATTTTCTCCCATATGGCCTCCTCCTGTAATACAGCCTACCTTTATGCCCTATATTGCTTCTCTGACCTTTATAAATCAAATTTTCACATTTGATCATTTTAGGACCTAACTGCCCCCGGTAACAAATTGGGCCAAGGTACCCATTGCTGGCAGGAATCTAAACCACAGGTGGAGTCTGACTCGATTCATTTAGTGCTTCAGAAAGAACCATGTAAGATTAAGCACCTGATGAAAAAAAAAAGGCTTTGGGTTTTTTATTTGATGCTGTTAGAGATTCCACCTATAAAGCACACAGCAGCATGTATTAGATCAGGTACAATAGAGCTGAAATGGTGATTCATTCAGAGGGACTTTCTGTTGTGTTTCAAATATTCAAGCTCATCTTCCAGTGGTCTTTAGAGACGGTAAAAATATATGATTTATGTTACTCTCCCGGTTATTGAAGACGTTTGTTTTCCTTTTTAAAAAGCATACTTATGGGTTTTGAAATAAAACCTGACATGACATAATGATATTTCACATATAACCAAGCAACATGGAGAATGTGGTTCATAGCACCAACAGATACATGTGTGGAGGAGGGAGAGGGACTTGGAAATCAGCATCATTCATTATACTGTAGAGCATGGAATGCCTAGGGGTCAGAAGAACTCCCTTCAGAGATACTTAATGAGCTGGCCAGACATGGCATGCCAGAGGGAATAGAGGACCTGCCTCGGAATTAAGAAGTCCTGGTTTCAAATCCTCCCTCTAATCCATCCTGGAGGTGGAATACTGGGCAAATCACATAAATATCTCAGTATCTCAGGCAATTGTTTAATTCCATAAGTCACTGGAAAGTTGCTTATCTGTATTGTTGGATAGGTTTTTCCATACTAAGGATTTCCTACACTGATAAAATCACAGGTATACAGAAGCGGGGGAGGGGAGGAGGAGGAAGAGAAGGAAGAGGAGGAAAAAGAGAAGGAAGAGGAGGAGAAAGATGAAAAGGAGGAGGAGGAAGAGGAGGAAAAGGAGGAGGAAGCAGTGGCATTTTTTCCCCCTGAATTTTCAAAGATCTTAAAACTAGAGGAGACTTAAATGATCCCATCCTTACACATTTGAGGTAGGCAGAATACAATGCACATTTCAAAGGTGACCAGAAAGGTTCATGATCACAGGATTATAGATTTACAGCTAAAAGAGATTTCAAAGATAACTGAGCTCAACCTGGCTTACTTTACAGGTGAGGAAACAGACCCAGGAAAGCTGTGACTTGCCCAAGGTCACACAGGTTGCATAGAAGGTGGTTCTTGGATTAAGGACCTCTGATTCCAGAGCCAGCATTCTTTCTGCTACATTACATCACCACCCCATGAGAGGACTAAATGCTATACCAGAAGCAAAATAATTTCTGAAAAAATCTTTATTCCTCCCAAACAGAAGCATGTAAAAGGCAAGAAAACAATTTTTACAAGACCAAGCTTTCCCTGTATTCCCATATAGCTACTGCCTGTGGAGGCTAATGGGACTTGTCTGCTCATAATAAAAGGCAGACTGTGTTCCCCAGGCTCTAAATTGGCTCCTGTTGTGTTGACCTTCATCACCCTAATCTGAGCTTTTTGCAGATTCTCTCTCTACCTGTTCGTTACTACAGTTACTAGGAAATATTTATGAAAACTGCCCCATATTTTTGTACTGTCCCTTGGCACCTGTGTCAAAAAGAGTTGGCATCATAACCTGACATAATCTGGAGTCTTGAAGAAGCAGGCTCTTTATTCATATGACAAAGCAGACTAAGGCAAGTTCTCAATGAAATGGTAGGGGATGACTTTCAGAGGAACACCTTCACTTCTCAACTTCTCAGAGACTGGACAGTGAGAAAGTGAATACGCTAACAACATATGCAATACTATGTACGTCTATACAGTTAGCCCTTCCATATCACAACTTTTCCCATCCAGGTTTTGATTTATCACGGGGTAGCATGAGAAATTACAGGGCAATTTGGGGGAAGTTTTGTAAAAGCCACAGGTGATACATGAAGGCCAGCAGATGACACAGAGTGTATGACCAAATGCTTAACCCAATGATAAGGTACTGTAAACACCCCATAAAAAAAAGAAAAAATATTCAGACTTCTTCTCTGGTATGAAGAAAAGGCTAGAAAATTTTACATGTATTTTCCAGATTGTGGGGGTGCTAAGCTCCTAACTTGCTTTCATAATGATCCTTATTTGATCCACCCAGTTCTATAGCCAAGACAAAGAAGACATTTCCATTTGAAATATAGGGAGAATAAGGTTCTACTACTCTTCCATTTAGCTTTTAGACTCACATAAAGCCTAGCCCAAAATAATCTTTCAGGTCTTATTGTCCATTACTTCCCTTCTCAACAGGGTGATCCAACTCCTCCCAAAGACTACCTTTTTAAAGGGCCGGGAGCTGAACTTTCTAGGAACTCTCCACTTTGTATCAGCAGCTCTGCTTGGTTTCTATCCTGGTGGACATCATGCCCTCCCAGGATAAGCTGATTACCTGAGACCTAACCATCAAGCTGATTGCCTCTATTTTTGAGACTCACCATCTCCTTAACTCCCTCAGTTTCCTCTCTTCTCTGATTGGAGGGCTGGAGGGTAGAGCACTAGAATCTTCCCAAAGCCTTACTCTCCTTATCTGATCCATGAGGAGAGGGAGGTTCAGAGAGGGAAAGTCCCTGGCTCAAGGTCAGGGGCAGGATTCAAACCTATATCTTCCTGGTGCCAAGCTCAGAACTCTTGCTAACACTCTTCCCTGCTTCTCTAGCTTAAATCTTTCTGAAGCATAAAGTGGCCAGGTCTTAGTAGGCCAATCGCCATATACCACCTACATGTTCTTTTGCAGGCACTAATTTCCCAGCTATATTATAATGACAGGAGTCATAAACGTTAACATTGTCCACATGCCTACGTGTTTTCGTGGGCTGCCTAAGGAAAATAATGCGATATTCTTATATAACAATTATGGCTAACATTTACATAGTACTTACTATGTGCTGGGCACTGTGCTAATTGCTTTACAAATATTATTTCATTTGATCTTCACAACAACCTTGGGAGGTAGGTGTTATTATCACCATTTTACAGATGAGAAAATGGAGGTAAACCAAGGTTAAGTGAGTTATCCAGGGTCAAACAGCTTGGAAGTATCTAAAGTCAGATTGGAACTCAGGTCCTCCTGACTCCAGGAATGGTAGTCTATCCAATGAACCATCTACATATCCCATCTTGCATCACCCAGGATGTTGGATGTCATGAAAATATACTGCTTGCCAAAACAAACTTGGAAACTGAAAATGAAAGTGATCCTCCAGTCCTTTAATGAATAGTAAAATTAGCCTCTTCTTCATCAGCTTTAACTATGTCACTTGATGGTTGTCAGGACTGGAAATACATAGAAAATGATTTTCTCATATATGACTCAATTTCAGAATCAAGCACTGCCATAAGCCTATTTCTCTCTTTGTATGATTTAGGTTTATACTGCCCTAATTTTTTTCCCAAATTGCAAAAAATATTCTAGAAGCCCACTCCATGCTTCTCCTACAAGCCCAATATTTCTGAGTACACAGAATAACCCAGTTATGAAGCCTTTTCTAGTAAGATGGCAAATACACACACACACACACACACGCACACACACACACACACCCCAAAGCAGTTCTGATTCAGTCAGGTCTCTTCCCACCAGAATCTTTCCCAGAAACTGGAAAGAACAGTTTCTGCTGTGTTGCTGAGACTAAAAAATGTGGGTTGGTCCCTAAATGGACTTTTCTTTACACATTAATACTTGGTTAGTCATTATGAAGAAAACTGACTAGAAACCCTAGACAGAAGTTCTAGCAGGTTCCCCCACACACAATCTTTTCTTGGAAGAAAAACTGTTAGAATAAGACACCGTCATCAGATTTTGATAGTCTCTTTTTATCACTTTGATTGCAACACAGGCAGTTAAGCTCTGGGCTCACAGAGATAAAGAGAAATCAGTTTTCAGAGTTCGTTGTGGGGACTAGAATGGCAATGAATGAATGTGTCCATTCCCCCATTTCTTCCTGGCTGTTTCAACTACTCCCTTCTCAAAACAAAACACAAGCAAAAACAAAAAAAAAACCTTCTGCTATCACATATTAATAAAATACCAACTTTCCATAGTCTTTGGCCAAATTTTTAAGCTACTCATGCCCATCTTGAGCAATCAAAACAAAGTACCCAAGTTTTCAACTTTCAATTATAATGATTCAGTGTCAGATTTGGATCAGATTCACTGCTGCCTCAAATTAACCAGTGGTTAGATATTGGGATCTGAATTAAATAAACAAACAGAATTCTATGGACCTCAGAGTACATAATTAATGAAGACAATCTGAGGTGTAGAAAATCATTCTGTAACTTAGAAACCTACTAGTAGGATCAATATTAGAGCAGTCAGAGTTAGGCAAGAATAGGGATTTTGGTTCAAGTATGCTCTAGGAAGAACTCTGTTTTGATAAAATAGTTGTCTTGAACAGGAATTGACACTGCTCCCCATTCCTATTAATTTCATGCACAATAAACTGGCATATCCTAATATTACTCAATAATGGCCTATGGTCCTTGGAAACCATTTCTTTTGAAAATATATTTCAGTAAAAAGAATACATTGACACAATCACGGGGGTAGAGTGATTGATCTACAAAGAGGAAAGTAACGTCTGTTACCAATAACCCTGATGAGAGCATTAGTCCTGAAGCTCTCCCCTCTCTCCTGCTCTCTCCTGCCCATCTTTCCCAATTGCCAGTAAACAACCTGTGTGAAGCAGGGTAACCCAGTCTTCTGGGTTGGGGATATGAAGTTGGCTGTCATGATGAGGAGCTGACTGGTGTTAAGATGGAAGGCCAGAGAACCATGAAAGACTTTCGTATGGCAAAGCAATGCAGCTCTCAGGATTCAGGTTAGCTGGATGGCTTTCCCTACATATATGTTTCAGGTCCTTTCTATCCTTCTAGGGAGAGTCTCTTATGGTGGGTCTCCTATGATGCAAACTGCCGGAGTTCTTAACACACTGCATACGTTGAAGACTTGAGCAGTTCTGACGCTGAATCACAAGGTCAGTGACAGCTGCATCCTTAATGGTACCTTCTCAGGTACTGTCTCTTTTCTAGGACAAGCCAATGTTAGAGAAAATGGGATCAGGACAGATGCCCTTACTAAAAATCAGAGCACCTTTGTTAGATCACCAGTCCAAGATAAAGGAATAAAACTCTAACCTAGGATATCTAGGACAAAAAGGGAAAATAACAATAGCCATGTCATATTTTAAGATTTCCAAAGTACTTCATATGTGCTATTTCATTTGATGCTAACAACAATTATGTAAAGTGGGTGTTATTATTAGACCCATTTTAGAGCAGAGAGAGGTGAACCCACTTGCCCAAGGTCACACGGCTAGTAAATATGTGGGGCAGGATTCAAAGTCTATTTCTCTATCCATTGTTCTACCTTGCTGATGAAAAGACAGATTGTTAGGGATCTTGCTTCTACTATGCAGTCTGCTCTGTAGGCACTGTGGTCAGTAAAAGGAGGGACAAGCACCTTTCAACCTTGTTAAGGAGAATAGAATCTAACCCCTAAAATTCATAAGACACATAAGGCAGTATGTGCCAAGTGTAGAATTAAAGGAGTAGGCATCTTCTCAAAGATGGAGGAGATCAGTGTTTGGTATGGGGAAACTCAAGAATAAACACTAGGGGGTTGGAAGAGCAAGGAATAGGACATAGGAACCCAGGCAGGTATCAAGGAAATGTCTCATGATCTGAAGTACAAGTACACATAAGAGAAACAAAAATCTGTGGGGGTCTATGAAGAGTGTGGAAGAATCATATACGACCATCTATTAGACATAAGTAGCCTCAGAAGAGGACAGAGACTTAGTGATCTTGTCAGGATCACTGGCAACAGCTACTGCTACAAATCTCTTGTCTGCTTTCCTGATTCTAGTAATGGTGGGCAAGAGGAAAGAAAATGAGGTTTTTACCTCCTCAATGTTATGGATTAACATTAGAATGCCATGGTTACACCCTTTCCAACTGAGAATTGATGTGCAATTTTATTTCTATAATAATTACAAAAATGGCCAGTTGGTTCAGCGGAAGGGTTGCCAAATTTGGCATCAGAGAATTTGGGTTTGAATCACAGCTCTACCACTGTGAGAACTTGGAAAAGTGACAACCCTTCTGTGCCTCAGTTTACTCATCTTTAAATGAGCAGCTTGAGTTAGATGATCTCTAAGTTTCCTTCCTCCCTTCTGTTTATATGATACTATTTCTACTGTTTCAGACATAGCCCCTTCTTGAGAGGCAATTGACCAGTCTGTGTGGTATAGTGAAAAGAAGGCTAGATTTGGTTCTAATCCCACTCAACCATATATGGGACCTTGGGCCTCAGGATCCTCTTTTGTAAAATGATTGAGCTGATCTAAATGACCTTCAAAGGCTCCTCCAGCTCTAAAATAATCCAGCTTCAGGAAAATCTAAGAAGTCCATTAGAGTAACAAGTCACCTAAGGCCCAGCTTTCATATTAGATGTTCCTGCCGCTTCAGGGGAATTTCCTTGACCTTAGAGGAAAATCTATTGTCTACATTATGAATGCATTCACAAAACTTATACAGATAGTCCATCTGTCTGTCTCAATATGACTTTGTCTCTCTGTGTCTGTCTGCCTGTGTCTCTCAGTCTTTGTGTATGTCTCTGATCTTGTATGGACAGCTCAAATGAACAATGAGTTGAGAACAAAAACACAGAGGAGAATGGGCAAGGTTGTCTTTTGGGACAAGTTCTTTTAATGACTCTCCAAAATGCTCCATGAAACGAAGCCCATCATTTAGAAATTTAATAGCATTCTTCAACTTTTGTTTTATCATTTCAAGATAAGGAAAAAATAGTAATGGAAGAATTAAAAATGAGTATCACTCAAAAACCAATGGAAAGATGCAAAGTGAATGCAAGTGGGTATGAAAACATTGCAGATAGGGGAATACAAAAGAGGAGAGTAATGATGTCATCTAAGAAACAGATGATTGAAATAGAGTATGGGCTACTCACATACTAGAGCAAGCATAACCTGTGGATAGCCTTTGTGCTCCAGCAAAGTCCTTTAAAAAAGGAGAAAATAGGGAAAGCCTCCAGCCCATTGATTAGATCTCCTATGGGGAGCTTATGGAGAGATGTGTTCAAGATTTGCACAGGATGGGCCAGCATGGATAGGCTGCATCTGTATCCCTCACTAGAGGATACACTAAAACAATGAGGTCATGGATCCACTGGAAAACTATTTTTCTTTTCTTTCTTGAGTATGAACTTGTACCTTCAAATTGTGGCCAATTCATTCAGCTGAGCCATTTGAGAACTCTTCACAATCCATTTTGCTTGCACAATGCAGACCTCCGTATCTGGAAATGTCAGAGACATGACTAGTCTATTACCCAAATGGCACTTGCTTTACCACCACCTTCAATGAGCTGCCACTCTCTCTAGACATGATAATATATCTTTTTATTCTTTTTTAAGCTTCTGCCTGATAAAGTACTATGGCAGATACACTTGTAACAAGTAATTAAAAAGCCTTTCTAAAAGAAAGAAAAGAGAGAAACAGAACCTTGTAAACTGAGGTTCTTACAATAAATATGTTTTCCTAACCTAAAGTGCTTGCCTACAATAAGCTTGATGGTTTGATAAATACTTTAATGGAAAACACTTATGGTGTGAAAAATATTATTCCTGTGGCTGGGGGTGGAGGAGAAGTAGAAAGGAGACAATGTTCACTGCTCTTAGGAAAACTCAACAACATGTTAATAGGATGGTTTTGTCAGTTACAAAAGAAAAAAGTTCTTTTAAAAATACACAGTTGGAATTTATAGTCGCTGCTTAGCAAATGTATATTTAAAAGGAAACATTGGGGAACTGAGTCTGTGGGGAAGCCTGAAGAATCAAAAACATTTCAGAACAGATTTCAAATAGATAGCAGCTACTTGGACAGTAAGTTCATGCACATAGATGTGCTCACACTTGTACGTGCACACATACACATACACACATACAATCACATCCTACTGCTTCTGAGAAAAATGCATTATTTATTTAACAAAGAACTTCTGGAGATCTTTAATGAAGAGCAAGCAACATCAAGATTTCCTCCAGGTTTTTACTGGTCATGATGCCACTCCTTTAGCTTTCAGATGATCAGGATGATGTGGAGGTTTCAATAGCTCATACAGATGTCTTCAGGCTCCAATCCGTTGAGTCAACTCTATTCTCAGAACTATTCCGTCATCCCAAACTGGGGTGATTTTGCTGCTTTCTCAATTTGGCATTTCGTCTGCTAAAGCATTAGGCAAGTACTCACACAAAGGTCAGAAGTGGTCCAAGGACCCTCTCAAGGTCTCTATGAAGAACATTAGCATCTGTTGTGAGATGTGGAAGATGCTGGCAAAGGACCACCCAGCATGGTATGCTTGCATGAAAGAAGGTGCTGTGCTCTATGAGCACAGCAGAATCACAGCAGCACAAAGGAAATGTGAAATGCACAAATCTAGAGACATCTCCATCCCAAATGTTCAGACTACTTGTGCCCAACTTGTATTGGACTGATTAGACACAGTTAAATATACTATACCTTGACCCCAGCATAGTGAGGTCATCGGTCTTCATTGGTCCTCTTCCAGTATGAAGGATGAAAAACAATGCTGGCTAGCTATCCCCTGATGGCTGGAATGAACTCCCTCCTCATTCCTGGCTGTTGGAATCCATAGCTTAATTCAAGATTTGATTCATGTGCTATCTTTGATAGGAAAGGCTACCCTGATCCCCCAAATTGGTGGTATTCTTTCCCTCTTCTGCTTGTCATGCTGCTGCTGCTGCTGCTAACTACTACTACTAAAACATTTTAGAGCCCTTTAAATTCCATTGCATGTACTACCTCATTTTATACTTAAAACAACCCTGTGAAGTAGGTATAATTATTGTCTCTATTTTAAAAATAAGGAAGACAGAGGTTAAGTAGCCTGCCTTGGGATTTGAATTCAGGTCTTCCTGACCCTGAAGCCAATGGTTTATCCACTACACCACCTAGATGCCCATATATACCCACCTGTTTATATGGTATATCCTCCTTAATAAGATTTTAGCTACCTGAGGACAGGGCCTATTTTTTTCAATCACTAGAGCCTACTGCAGTCTCTTGAGTTAAGTAGATATTTAACAAATGCTAACTGAACTGGGTTAGACTGGATCATTGCTCTCTACTTTGAACCAACTCTCTGACTCCCTAGTATACTCTCCAGCATCTTCTATTGTTCCTCATTTCTCTGGTTTGGTATAGCTAGAGTAATAAAGGATCCATGAATAACACCAATGCTGGGAACTGACTTAATGTACCGTCACCAAGTTATGCTTTCTTTATGAGCTGGTTAACTTTTTTCTTCTTTTTGAAAATATTTTATTGATGCTTTATTTTTGTACACCATTGGCCTTTCTAGATATGTCTTTCTGTCTGCTGCCTACCCTTCCATATACACATATGTACACATGCACACACAGACACATGTATATATGCATTCATATCTTCCCTTGTAACAAAGGGAAAAATGTACTAAAACAAAGTATTTCTAAAGTAACCCCTAAAACCTTCCTCAGAATATGTACACATTGAAGGAGCTGAGGGCCTGTCAATACTACTAGATGAACCATATCCTAGAAAAATAAAATAATTACCAGCATGCGAAATTGCTAAGCCATTGTCAATTAAGAACAGGAAAGGTACTAAAGGATTGGACAAAAGCAAATTGTGTCTTTTTCTTTCTCAAAAAAAGAAAGAGAATAGAATTCAGTCAAGGATAGGCCTGTAAGCCTAACTTTGCTTCCTGGTAAAAATCTGGTGGACTTTATTAAATGTGTGGTTGGTAAACATCTAGAGAAGAAATCAATGATTACTAAGAACCAGTGTGGTTTCATCAAAAATATGTCATGCAAGAACTGATGCTGTCTGAATGCTTGTCTTCTAAGGGAGGGGAGGAGGGAGAGGTGACATGGTTTGGAAATCAAAACTTAAAAAAATTATGAATGTTCGAAATTGTTTTTACATGTAATTGGGGGAAAAATATTATTGAAAAATATATCATGCCAAACAAACCTCGTTTTCCTCTTTGACTGAATTGCTATACTGGTAATTGGGAGAATATTACAGCTTATGTAGACTTTACCAAAATATAGTTATTAACCTTAAACAAAGAGTATAATTCAAAAATGGCAGAGGTAGCTTTGGATTCAGAACTGGTTGGATGGGAAAACCCAAAGAGAAGCCATTGATGGTTTAATGACAACTTGAAAGAAAGTCTTTAATAGAATCCTCTAAGTTATTTCACCTGACCTGGTACAGTTCAACATTTGTATTAATGAGCTGAATAAAAATATAGATGGCACAAGTATTTGCAAATGATGCAAATATGAGATATAAAATTAACAATAACAATAATAATAGTAGGTGCATGATTTCTTAATGTCTGCAAAATGCTTTACAAATATCATTTGATTCTCAAGGCAACCCTAAGAGATAGGTGCTATTATTATCCCCACTTTACAGATGAGAAAACCAAGTCAGACAAGAGTGAAGTGGCATATCCAGGGTCACATAAGTGACTGAGAGAAAAGTGAAGCAAGAACAACCTATAGACAGGAGGGCAGTGGTTTTACATGGCAGGAGTTTGGGATTCTTGAATGGAATAAGAAGAAGGAGTTCTATTCTAAGCAGGAGGATTCTATTCTAGAGGATAGAGGGAGGTAAAGGCTTTGTGGACACATAAATACAAGGCTCTGATTAAGGTTTCATTTGATTGAATGTATTAAATTACAAATAGACTTCACAGGAGTCTAGGAGTACAGGAGAAATCAGCCTTCTCATAGTATATGATTCCATGAAGTGGGCCCAAAGGAACAGACTTGATCATTTCAGAGGTCTAATAAGGACCACAATTTATAGGGGTAGCTATGAGAATATAAACCAGATTTATTATTACAGACTTTAATTGCATAATTAAATGTAAAACTACAATGCCCTTTGGATCCTTTGTTCCAAGAGGGCTACAAAGGCCTGATTTCTGTTGCATTCATTGTTGCTCTTTTTTTTTTTTGTCTTTGCGTTGTCTTGTTTTGACTGTGCAGGGTGTTCTAAGGTGATTTCCTGGGATGTTTGTCAATAGCTTTCACGCTGTTATTTGGTGCCATGATGTCTAATTATAGGTTCCAGGACTGTTTGCAACTGTGAAATTCCAAACCCAGGGGGGAAAATGCAACAATCTTTGGTAAGGAGTTGGCTGGTTATGAAAAACTTTGGGATTTGTAGCTCTTTATAGTTTGAGAAGAGAGGAAATTGATGCATGATCAGCCCTCAGATGGGAAGGTGGAAACCTTTCATATATGGGTTATGGAAGGATTTTGTGGACTAGAAGAGAATGAGAAGGAAGGAAGAGAGAGGCAAGGGCCGTTTCATGACAGCAGGGCTACCTCGGCCAAGACTTCAGCAATTCCCTTCTTCAGAGCATGAAAGGTGACTATGATATGGCCATATTAAGAGGTATGTGACTGTGTATTTGGTTTTGTGTTTGTTTCAAATTGGGAGAGGGAATGAAATTGCTCCACAGCAGGAGTGTTGAGAGAAAACCAAATATGAAGAACCAACATTTCCTACCATGAGCCTCTCTTGTGTCTACTTAGTTGTGTTTGTGAAAAACTCTTTAAAGACTACATTTATCATATTTAGTATCATTTCTCATAAAACACTGATCATGTTCTTACATAGCCTTTATTGGAGAAGGCATGGGAAATCTCTGATCTCAGCACAGAGCTGACAGTTCACACCCTAGAACATCTTTTGAGAGTCTTGCTTGGTAACTGGGGGCTTAGATGCAGAATTATTGGGAATTTTTTAAATCTATCCCAGTGACAACAGCTTAAAATAAATTGGATATTACCTATATATGACTTATACT
>JAQQSZ010008854.1:0-12927 GCA_028646595.1 Phalanger gymnotis
AAAAAAAAAAAAGATAATGACTAGGGTCCCACAGTCAGTGTCAGAGGCCAGACTGGAACTCGGGTCTTCCTTGACTGCAGCCCCAGTGCTTCATCTATCACATCATCAAGCTCCCTCTAGTGGAAAAAGATATTTCTTTATATTCACCTTTGCCCATCTATAGGGTGGCTAGGTGGTGCAATGGATAGAGTACCAGGCTTAGAGTCAAGGAAGACTCCTCTTCCTCAGTTCAAATTGTCCTCAGACACTTACTAGCTATATAAACCTGGGCAAGCCATTTATCCCTGCTTGCCTCAGTTTCCTCATCTGTAAAGTAAGCTAGAGAAGGAAAGGGCAAATTATTCCACTATCTTTGCCAAGAAAACCCCAGATGGGGTCATGGAGAGTTAGATGCGACTGAAAATGACCAAACAACAATTGCCCATCTATCCAATGACAGGGTTAGATTCTATGATCACTAAAATCACTTTCAGCTCTGATTTTTGTCTAATTAATCATAAAACCTAACAAATGCCCACTCACAACCTAAGTTTCTCTTCCAGCTATTAGTTTTATTTCCACATCTCTTCGTGTCCCTCCTCCCTCTCCTCCCTCCAACTCATTTCATCCGATTGCTTCATCGATTGGGTTCTTTCTCTTGTGAAAGGCAGTGTGATGTAATGGATAGAGCCCTGGATGCAGAACCAGGAAGACTAGAATTCAAATTCTGCCTGAGATACTAATTAGGTTATAGCGGGGATTCCTTTGGTGTGCGGATTGTACAAGATGGCCACTGAGCTTCCTTCCAACTCTCAAATTCTGTGATTGTATAACCCTTGGCAAGACTTTAATATCTTTGGGCCTTGCCTTCCCCTTATGTGAAGTGAGAATAACAGTACCTACCTTCACAGGATCTATGTGAGATTCACATGAGAAAATCTGTTAGGAAACTCAAACACCATCGAAATGTAAGCTATTATTATGATGGCGTCTGACCTATTCCCTTCCAGCTAGCCTTGTCTGCAGCACAGTATCTCCTCTTCTCTGTTGTCTATTGTGATTTTGCCCCTCCCTTTCTTTTGAGACACAGTTACTATATTCCATGCAATCAGTCCTACACAGCTCCCTTTGCTCTTTAACTCATGATTGACTCCCCTGGGAAAAGCCTGTGGTGAGTGCCAGGCATGAAGGACATTATAGAATTGTAAATTGTCTCATTCTGAAGCTCTGTGGTAGTTAGCATATTTACTGCCATATCATACCAATGCTACATACCAGTATATTGTGTATGCCCTTGAAATTGGCTTAGAATTCAAATGCAGACTTACTGAGAAAGTAGGGGTGGGGAGGAGAGCAGGCAGAAAAACTGCCCATCTAGCTTCATTGCCGCTAGCTAAATTAAATGTGAAAAGTAAACAGAGCATCCCCCCAAATTGCAACGATTCTCTACCCGTAATGTGCTAGTTATGTAAAATGGGGATAAGTAGGGTGCCTGTTGCACATGGCTACCAATACTGTAGCGGACCTTTTTCTGTTTTGTTTTATTTTTAGGGGAGATAGGGAGAAATGGGTCAAAAACAATGAAACCTTATGCCCCCATAGAGATAACAAGTCACTGTTTTCATGATCTTTGTGAATGTAATTAATCAAATGATAGATTTGAGCATCAGAATGTCTACTCTGGGCTTGGGCACCATGCGTGTCTGTGTGTGCATGGGGGGCGGCTCATACGAAAAATATGACACATCCTCGAGGAGCTTACGATCAGTTTAGAGAAACGCGATTTACATCCTGAAAAGATAACTAGACACCAAATTATATATTTGAAGTGACAGGCAGTTCAGAGAAAAGAACAATTGTATTGAGATGAGATAGGGGAGGTTCCACCAAGGAGGCCTGCCCTTAGGGGTGTGAGCTGGACCACTAAAGAGGGAAAGGATTGCTTATGCAAATGGTGAAGGAATGATAGATTGAGAAGTTTAATGGTGGATTTGTGGAATTACATAAGGCCCATTTCAGGGAGAATACATGGGCCAGTCTTGAAGACTAGGTTGGAGCTAACCATTATGCTTACTATGTGCAAAGCACTGAACAAAAGCCTAGGGATGTAAGTAGAACAATGAGGATAGTCCCTATTCTCTGGGAGCTCACACTCTAACTGAATGCCAGGCTAAGGAATCTGAAAATGATCCTTTAGGCAATGAGTGTCAGTTCTGGCTGACAGATCTAGTCAGACCAGCATCTAAGCGGTGGATTAGTCATCTGACAAAGCTGGCTGCTCACAATTTTCAGTGGGCAGAATGGTGTGGTATGGCAGAAGGGACATTGACTGAAAAGTTAGAGGTCCTGGGTTCAAATCCCACTGCTGGTGCTTATTACCAATGAAACCTTGGGTCACTTAAATTCTTCCTCAGTTTCTTCCTCTGTAAAATGAAGACAAGAGATTAGATGGCATCTGAGGACCCTACTAGTTCTAGATCTATGATTGTAAGACCCGAAGCCCGTGCTAGCAGCCCTTTCCACAGAAGCTATCCTAGGGCTGCTAAATCCCATTTGCTAGAATTTCACTTTGCCGATTAACCAGTCAGCAAGCATTTCTTAAGCTCTTACTCTGTGGCACTCACAGTGCTAAGGGCTGGCAATACAGAAAGGCCAAGACGATCTCTGCCCTCAAGAAGCTCACATTCTAATAGGAAGGACAGCATAAGGAAAAATTTATATAAAGGATATATGTGAATATATGTGTGCGTACATCTATGTCCATATACACACAAATGTGCCTATACATATTGCTGTTCATCTTTTGTTTCAAAGAAGACTGTTGCTATCACGGGTGATATCTTGACTCGCTTGTGAACTGGATTTAAGTGAGGCAGAGTTGCACAGTTGTCAGCCTCATTCTCTCAGTCACCAAAGTCCAGTAGCAAGAGAAATGTCAAGACCACTGGTGATGGCCAGGGGACGTGGTGGGTGATCTTGAAGTCTACAATGTCTGACCAAGCTCTAAGCACTGCACAGCACCTGTTTCAACCACTTCATGGCCACTGGAAAAAAAATTATTCTCATCCTCCCACTCTGTCAGGGGATGTCTTCACCTGCTTGGAGTTCACATCCCCCTAACTCAATGGCAGGTTTGCTGCCTATTGGTTACTCTCAACCTGGTTTAGCCCATATGCTGAGATGGTCTTACTGCAGTGTGGCCACTGTACACCCTACAGTTTCTTGGAGCCACAAGGAAGAATTGGGTGAATCAGGTGGACACCAAGGTAGACGAACAGCTCTGAAAAGGACTTGGGAATCCCTCACACCAGAGGTGCTAGTGCTCCCTGAATACCACATACATACAAACATATATATATATGTATGTATGTGGGTTTGTGTGTATTTTTAAAAATTAAATAAGGAGTAATTTTAGAGGGAATAGGTGTGCGGAGGGTTGAGAAAGGCCTCTTGCAGAAAATGGAATTTGAGTTGAGTCCTGAAACGAGGGAAGATAGAAGGTAGAGGTAAGGAAAAAGGACATTCTAGGCATGGGGGAGAGCCAATAAAGGCACCAAGTAGGAAGCTTGAGTGTTGTGTTCGAAGTACAGCGACTTACACCCTCTTGTTACTCTTGTTTAACACTGCTCCCTTGTACTCCTCTGCTTCTTTCTTGGGAATTTCCTCACTTCAGTTCTCTTCCCTACTATTACAGACTGATTCCATGGCCATGTCTAAGACTTTGACCCTCTCTACATTGTGTAGTCATCAAATTAGGATACTTCGGGTTAAGACACCGAGGAATCATTGAAAAATTCTGAAAAGCAAGAAGTGTTATAAAGAAAGGGAAATTTAAGGAAGAATATTCTGAAATCCTTAGGCAGAATGGATTGGAACAAGTGGCAAGTAGTAAGTAGTAGTAAGAGGAGCAGGAGCAGGAGCAGGAGCAGGAGGAGTTGTTGCAGCAGAAGCAGCTGCAATATTAGCAACAGCAACAGCTAACATTTATATAGCATTTTAAGGTTTGTAAAGCATTTTATATATTCATTCATTCAACAAACATTTATCAACAGCCTATGTGCCAGGCATTGTGCTAAGTGCTGGGGATACAAAGAGAGGTAAAAGACATTCTCTGTCCTCAAGGACCTTATAATCTGTCATCTCATTTGATCCTCATAATTATCTTGTTGTGTTATCTACTTTTGTTATACCCATTTTACAGATAAGGAAATTGGGGCTAAAAGAGTTTGGGGAGATTATTGAAATAGTCTAGGCTTGAGGTGATAAAGGATATTCTTTTTCTCCTTTCCTAACTTCCTTTAAAAGGCAAGCCTGAAGAGGTTCAATCAGACAAACATCTTCAAGAAGTCTTTATTAAGCATCCCTCACTTGATGGGTCCCTGATACTGGTTCACAGGATTTTAGGCTAACTGCCTCTAGAGTTGGGTGAGGGCAGGCTCTCAGCTCTGTTCTCCCACTACTGCTTTACCCTGTAGCCTTTACTCCCTTTGGGACATCATCTGTTGGCTACAATTATGGCACTACCCCAGAGAGTATGAATTGATGTACTTCTGGCTGTCACCTAGACTTTGGAGTAACAGGGAAGTTTCCTTTTGTCAGATGAGACCAATTAGAGCTTATTATGGACTGAGTTAGGGTGGTGGGTCTTCCCTATCAGGCACAACACCTGGGTAGGAATGAAATTGAGGAAAGCAAAGCTGAGGTCTTTTTGGGAGAAGGCGATAGGACTTTGAGTGTTCTTACCCAGGAATTCCTTTAATTATAGGTATCTTAGGTCCTGCTAGTAAGCAATTAATGTTCTACTAAATGAAGATCTGTTTGAGGGTGGAATACGTAGATTTTTAGATGGACCCAATACACTTTGGACCTTTTGTGAGTTCAAAGTCCTAAGGCCAAGAATCATATGCAATGTGTCTGCTTGAAAAATTAGAAAACAGAAACAAAGGTAAGAAGTAAAGATGATAAATACATAGAAGACAGGGGTCCCCCCCCTTCCCAAATGAACAGACCTGACATCTGTCCTATCTTAAAAGCTCAGCATGCATTTGGCCTCAACATGATAAGCGTCTGCTCAAAACCCTTTCTCACGTCTTTGGCTTCCTCTGTCATTGGCTGGCTTGGTCCATGAAAACGATCAGACAAAGGGAAGAGAGTCAAGATTGAATGCTTTCTACTCCCTCCTCAATCACAGGGCTGCCCTTTCCAGAGGCAGCTCAGGAACATGCCCAGAAAACATACCCAAATGCACATTTTGCATTCTACAAGGTTCCTAGGGATGAAAGAGTTTGCTCACTAATAAAATAGAAACACTCACTATGCAAACGATGGTCATTGGTTAGCTCTCACTCTTTCTTCATATATGATATACATGTGGTTATTGCTTTTTATACATCAACAAATACACAGTCACTGCCCTGTAGGCATTTCTTGAATGGTTTTATTGTTATTTAACTCACTGTGTTTTGTGTGTGTATATTTCCTGTCTCTTCATCTAAATCACGAATTTGTAAATAATAAATACAAGGTCTTACTTTTTGCCTAGCACAGTTTTGGGTATACAGTAGGTGCTTAGTAAAGGAGATAGGGGGCCAGGAGAGCACAGTTGAGGTCACATCAGGAATGAGTTGTATTAACTCTAACTGAGCCTAGGTCGGGGAATAGGAAATACGTAAGCTAGGTTCCAATTTTGTTCAGTACTGGTTTACACTTCTTAAACTGGTCCACCTTTAATGAGATTTGTACTGCAGTGTATAGGAGAGTGCTGGAATAAATGATCAAATAAAGTTTGGAGCTGTTTACAGCCACTTGGCTATAGCGTTCTGGGTTTTCTTTTCTGTTTTTCTCAGAGTTTATACTATGAATCCTTCTCTATAGGGAAAGATTATATTCATGAGAACATACACATACACGTATCTATGTGTAATAAATATTTGCACACTTGGACATATATGTGTTTTACTGGCCTTTGCAAGATAATAAAATTCCTATTAACCTACATAGGCAAAGAATGGGGTGGGGTGGGAGAGGCAATGTGAGCTAATGGAAAGAATACTGGACTAAAAGACCAGTGGAAATGAGGGAATATGAATTCCAGTATTATCTCTGTCCACTAACTTTCTGCTGCCTTCAGACAAATCCCTTTGTTTCTCTGTTCTCACTTTTCTCCTCTGTAAATGAAGCCTAGATGGTTTTTAAGGTCCTTTGCCAGCTCTCATGATGTGTCTGCATCCGCACAGGTACCAATCATGATCTGTCTGGACACACTTTATTTAACTGACCAGTACCACAGGTGTGAGTGAGGTAGGGTGCTCTCATCCTGCTGGGATGAAGCATATCAATCAGACAAAGTTCTATAAATAAGTGATGGGTGGCCTAGGGGAGAGGGAGGAGAGAAACAAGGCAAATGAGATGAGCTGTTGAAGGGACAAATTCAAGTTCAAGGTAACATAGTAATACTGGGCTGGTTGATTATTCATGATCTTAGCCTACAGAGGCAGTTGCATCCTCAGGCTAAAAAGAAATCCACAGCCTCTACCTAATGCATCATTCTCTGGCTGTGTGTCTACATTTTCTTCTCATTTCTCTCTCTCTGCTGTTGGGTCAAACCTGGGACTTGTGCTTCTTGGCCACATGCTCTCTTGAGATCTGAAGCTCCAGGGAGGGCTGACCTTTAATGGCACAGTTCGAGCAGTGATAGGACTGGGAATCCAGCCTCCCATACAGAGAACTCTTCCAGGCAAAGTAGTATAGGCAATGCGGCTGTTGCTAGAGCTTTTACAAATGTGGATTAAAATGGATTTTTATACCACTGCTTAGAAATTTTCAGGAGTTCCTTATTCTCTACTAAAAATAGTCCTTCACCTATTTCTTCATCTAGCTTGGCTAGACGTTTGGCTCCAGCTTGCCCCTACCCCATCTTAAACTCTACACTACGGACAAACTAGACCACCGTTTGTTCCACAAACAGCCTATGTTCTCCTGCCTCTGAACCTCTTCTCATTTCACTCCCTGTGTCTAGATGACCTTCCCCCATCCCTGTCCTCTACCTCCAAACCCCCATCCCTCTCCACCTGTTGAAAGATGAAATCATCTTCAATGGTCCAGCTCAAATGGCTTCTCTTACATTAAGATCTTACTGTTTCCTCCCCTCAACACTGGTCAAAAATTATCTTTGCCACTAATAAATTATCTTAGCATCTTCAATAAAGAAACATTTAAGTACTTGCTATGTGGCAGACACTTGTTCTAATTGATGAAGATACAAATACAAGGATAGATGCAAGATAACCTTGGAGAAGAAGGCATGAGAAGCATCATCTTAATTTCCCAATATATCCCTAACATAGAGGGAGAGGGAGAGAGGGAGGAAGTGAGAGAGAGAGAAAGAGAGAGAAAGACAGAGTGAGAGTGAGAGAGAGAGAGCAGGGAGAGAGAGAGAGAGAAAGGAAGGACAGACAAAGGGGTAGGAGATGGAGAGTGAGGGAAAGGAAGAGTGAGAGGAGAATGGGGAAGGAGAGGGAGAAGGGGAGAGAGAGGAGGGAATAAGAAAAGAAGAATGAGACAGGGAGGGAGAGAGAGGATGAGAGGAGGGAGAGGCAAGGGAGAGGGGAAAGGGGAAGAAGAGAGGGAGAAGCATTTCAGTAAAAATAATCAGCCCACCAGCCAAACCCAACACCAAAAGCAATAGCTCACATTGATAGTACATCTGGTTTCAATATCATAATAATTCTCGATATACACTCCACACCACCACTAAACCCTTTCTACAAAGGCAGCTAAGTGGCTCAGTGGATAGATAGACCACTAGGCCTGGATTCAGGAAGACCTGAGTCCAAATCCAGCCTCATAAACATTCTAGCTATATGATCCTGAGCAAGTCACTTAATCTGTGCTTGCCTCAGTTTCCTGAACTGTAAACTGGGGGTGATAACAACAGTTACCTTACAGTGCTGTCATGAGGATTAAATGAGACAGTATTTGCAAAAGCACTTAGTGCCTGGAGTACAGTAGGTGCTGTACAAATGTGGTATATAAATGTTCCCTTCCCTTCCCCTCTCTTGAAACAAAGAAAAACAGTTAAGTAAAACCAAATGAGACAGAGACTCTATCTGATGACAGCTTCAATACTACTTTTCAACACTTATTTCTGCCTTTCTGTGTTTTTTGCCCCCATATGCTCTGTGTTTAATCAAAATGTAATTGCTGCCCTGTCTCCCACTACCAATTGTGGTCTTTCCCAGCTGGTCCCCAAAGAACCAGCTGTGCCTGCCCCAATTTCATAAATTAATTATCAATTCACTCTCCATTGCCCTTTCTAGGTTTTCCCTCTACCAATCTTTACTCAGTAACCTCTCTTCTTTCGAAGGTCATTCAATCAAAAGTTCTGGTAGCTGTTGTCTTCAGACCTCCAGGGTGCTGGCAGTGTTCTTTCCTCAGAGTTCATTGGATCACAGTCTTTCCTCACCAACTTTTACACTCATACTAGGAGACTTCAAAATACATATTGATACGCCCTCAAATACCCTAACTTCCCAATTCTTCAATTTACTAATTTTCTATAACCTACCTCTTTTCTCTACCTGAGCTAGCCAATAGGGTTGGTCATATTCTTGATTTTGCTATTACCTGAAAATGGTCTTCTTTCACATTTACGAACTCTGAAATTCTTTTATCTAATCATATGTTACTATTTTGCCTCACCCTCTCTTACAATCTCAAATATAATTTTCATCTTAATCCTGACACCCAATCCCTCCACCCCTTAGTTCTTTCCAGTGCCATCACCTCTGTGTTGGCTTCACTCTCTTCCCTTCCCCATTTTGATTGCTTGGTGAACCATTTCAGTTCTGTACTACCTTCTTCTCTTGAAATTCCTTATCCCCTTGTCTACTGAAGTCCTTGCCCTGCCAAACCTCAGCAACGGATAACTGCCACCACTTGATGGCTTCACTTCTACTCATGGTCTACTGAATGAATCTGGAAAAAACTTGTGAAACCACGCTGATTGGGTCCAGCATAAATTAATGTTACATTCTGCCATCTCAACTGGACCCTCACTGCAGCAAGATCATCATGTTAACACTTCTATAATTGACTCAGTATCCCATTCACTATAGTAGCGTTTCAAAACTTTTTCATCTCTTCTCTAACTTTTCATAGCTTCCCCTTCCTCCCCCATCCTCTCACCTGATAACTTTACATCATATTTCACTTAAAAAAGTCATACACTGAGAACTTGCTCTTCTCCCTTCCTCCTCAACTCACATCTCCTAGAGGTCTTCTGCCACCCTTGTGGTTGTCAGAATAAATTGTTCTTATCTGCCCATTCCACTGGGGGAAGTCATCACATGCTTGAGGCAGACATCCCCCTAACTCACTGTTGGGTTTGAGACCTATTGGTTACCCTCCACCTGGTTTAGCCTGTCTGTTGAGATGGTCTTACTGGGCAGTGGCTGCTGCATATGCTACAGCTTCTTGGAGCCACAGATGAGAGTTGGGTGAAAGGTGGACACCAAAGATGGATAAGCAGCCGTGAAAAGAGCTCACACCAGAGGTGCTAGTCCTCCATGAATACTCCATACATTTTACTATTTGTAAAGCACTAGGCACAGTGCCTAGCACATGGGAGGTCTTTAGTAAATGCTTTTCTCTCCCATTTTGCCTCACTCCCCACTATCACAGCCCTTCCAGTATTGCTTCTTTCCATCTTTTCTTATCTTTACCACTTTGATGGGGATGAGGTGAAGTTTCAATTGTTTTGATTTACATTTCTATTATTAGTAGTACTTTGGAGCATTTTTTCCACATAGCTGCTGTTGATAATTTACAAATCTTCTTTTCATACAGCCACTTCTAATCTGTGGTCTTAAAGTAAACACCACACAGGAATCTTGAATCTTGATAATTCACAATTGAACGAGTTCAAGGTTATAGTTTATATCTGAGCAAGAGGTTAATCTGGATATGAAGAGGAAATGTAGAAGCGTTAACACGTGTGTCATTCTGCACTGTGTTTTTCTCAAAGATGCACAGAGACGGATGGAGAGTGGTTTAAATTTTTGATTCCTTAAGCTATGACCAGCAGTTATTCTCATTTTCATTTCAATATGTTGGTGACTTGATTATATATGATGTACTGCTAAGCATTGAGCATTTTACCATGTGCCTGTGGTGGTTGTGGCATCAGTATATCTGAGTTGAAATTGGGGTAGGGCAACTGGGACTATACCTCAGAGATGACAAATTTGAACATATGCACTACTTCAGCCTCAAAGCCACTAAAATAATGAATTTTTCTTTCTACTCTAATTTGTCTTAATTACTTTTTTGTATTATTTTTACATAATAAATTGTAAAGTTGTTTTGAGTGGATATTCCATATTACTAAGCAGAAAGGAAGAAAGAAAGAAAAAAGGAAGGAACAAAAGAAAGAAAAATAAAAGAAAGAAATGCTAGCTATAGCTCTGTAAATCACCCCTGCATTTCATTCCCCAAGGATTCCCTCCTCTCCACTCCTAAACCTAACACCATCCTCTCTCCCCAATGGGGAGAAAAATAATCCTTATAAGTATGTCATCCAGAGAGAGGGAGATTTCATTCCAACCTAAAACTATGGAAATCTAAGGCAATGATTTCTATTACATGAACTGGTAAGTTTGCGTAGAAAAAATGAAACATCCTCACACAAAAGGGAGAAAATGGTAGGAGAGAATAAATACAAGCTACAAGAAAATATCTAATAATAATATTTGACTATTAGTGTTCTGTTTGCAAAGTGTTTCTATACATTATTTCAACTTCATAATAACTCTATGAAGTAAGTTGTATACTTCTTATTATCGTCATTTTATAGATTAGGAAACCAGGGCCTAGAAAGGCTAAGTAACTTAACAAACATCACACAGTGAATGTCATAACTGAGGCTCCATCCCAAGGGTATGGACTCCAAATCTTGTGCTATTTATACTTGATTGCATTGCCTCTCACTGGGGTACCATTAGGTACAGGACCAATCCATGAATCCCTTGAATGGAATCCAAGGTGAGCAATACTCTCACACTTTTGGGGGCAAAAGAGAGAATTACTGAACAGGTAAATCATCTACCACCCAGAGCGCTTAGCTTTCTGCTTTTAAGCGCAAAATTCCTCCACTGTATCCCTGAAAACTCTACTGGATGTTGTGGCTCTCTAGACTAGGAGTCAGGCACACCCGGACTCTCATTAAATGTAGGAAGATTCCAGTTGCTTATTTAATAGGTTCTAATATTCCAGGTCTGTGAATATCTTGAGGCCTCAAGTTACAGGGGAAAGGAAATATATGCGCCTCCTCCTAATAGGGAGGAGAACAATCCTTTTCTTTATTACTTTTACTTAAGAGGACGCAAGAATCCTCCAAGATTCAATTTAACAAATTCAATAAGCATTATACATCAGTTCAAGTTGATTCAGTTCAAGGAGCTATACTTAGTTACTTAGTGATGGGGATAGAAAGACAAATTATGTTTACATATATCTGTGTGTATACACATGCATGTATATATATGCTATATGTATATGTATCAACATATGTTCGTACTCCAATACTATATATAACATGCATGTGTAGATGCATACTATATGTATATGTGTATAAACATATATCATCTACATACTACACTTAAATGCATGTACATATATGTGTATACATACAATGTATGTATGTATGCATACATATAGCATATAGGAAATATACACACATACAGTACATGTATTATGTATATGCGTGTGCTTATATTCTGACTTCAAGGAGTTTTTACATTTTAAGAGGACACCATGTTGGCCTGTGAGTTCATATTTTATTTATACAGCCACCTAAAGCGTCCTCCTTTATAATGCTTCAATATTTCAAAATAGCTATGATTTCACTATGTATATGTATATTCCCTTCACTGTTACAGATCACAGCCTCTCCATGCCTTAGTCAAAAATTTCATGAATTGCTCTGGCCAAAAAAATTTTATCACCTTATGGCCATATCTTCTTTTAGTCCTTGGAAGACAGATATAATCCATCACCAGGTCTGTATCAAAAGGCATAGCTTGTCCTCAGCTGGCAAAGCGGCAGCCTTCCAATACAGAACGAGGCAGCAAGGAAACCTTCAGTGGACCTTGGGAAGGTAGGATCTCACTATCTATAGGAGGAGGAACAGTAAGAGCAAAAGCAAAGTAGAAGGAATAAGCTAAAAGTCTGATCAACCATCTAAATAGCCCCTCCATGGTTCCTAAACCCAGGAAACAATAGCAAAGGTACAGAGCTGGAAGGATGTCGGAGAAGTCCATGTGTCTTTTTAGCAGTCTTAAACTAAACATATGGTATTGGTTGGAGACATTTTGAAAACAAGTGTCCTTTGGGTCATTAATTTGGTTGACTTATAACTGAGAACCCCTGGTTTGGTTTCACTTTTCTCCTCAGGTATAAATGAAAGAAGAACTTTGCTTGTTCCTCTCTCAGAAGAGAAGGCAGAGCAGATCCCTGGAGTCCTAAGGCCTAGGCATCAATGCTAGGGTGACTTTGGAACCCAGAGACACAGCCTCTTATGGGCAAGGAGATGTACACTGTGAGTGATTCCTCAGTAGCATCTCTTCTCAGTGGGCTACTTAATAAGACTGAGGGCTTTGAATGGATGTGATAGCCTTTGTTGAGGACCTCAAATGGCATTATCAGACTGTGTTGTTAAGCAAAATTGTCTCATTAGCATGGCTTTTGTTTCTTTTGAGTGGAAGTACTTTCAGCTGTTAAGTGCTAAGCCCCAGGCCCAGGGCCCTGTCAGGTGTGAAACCTGTGTGGGTGTGGATTGGTGACTTAGGAAGTGCCAGCTTGGGAAAAAATGGTCTCTGGTCATTGAGGCGGGGCTTGAGAACGCCGGAAGCTCGGCTGCGAGGAGGGGTGAACCGGGAGACAACGCAGCGG
>JAQQSZ010008855.1:0-12927 GCA_028646595.1 Phalanger gymnotis
GGAGGTCCGTGTGGGACCGACCTTACCCAGAGACCATCCAGGCTGTCCTGGGGTGGGGCCCTGCTTCCCTCTGCCACTTTGTGGGTTCTGCAGCTCTAGAATTGGTTCAGAGCCATTGTTTTATAGGTTTTTGGAGGAACTTGGTGGGGAGCTCACGCCAGTCACTGCTTCCCAGCCGCCATCTTGGCTCCGCCCCCAGTCGCAACGGAATATTATTGAGTTATTGTTAATAATCAGTGGGATGCTCTCAGAAAAGCCTAGATAGACGTTCATGAGCTGATGTAAAGTGAAATGTACTGCGTAATAAGAAATAACAATATTTTAAGATGATCAGCTGTGAATCATTTCTCAATTCTCAGCAATACAGAATCATTCTCTGTATTCAGAGAGAACTCTGAAGGCTTGTGATGAAAAATGCTATCCTTCCCTAGAGGCAGAACTGATGGAATCTGAATACAGATTGAAGCAGGGAGAAAAGAAGGAAAGAAAGAAACAAATCTAGCCAGTAAATCCCAAGTTAAGTGGTCAGCTTCTGGCCATGATAATTTACCTTCTTTTTGAGAGGAGAAAAAGGACAGGGAGAGGGAGAGTTTGAGCTGAGTTACCCAACTAGCTGGGTCCCCATTCAGGCAGCCCAGTATACTCACAGGTTGTGTTTGCCCTTTAATTTCAAAGAGGACCATGGCATCAGGGAAATGATGACATGACTTGGATCAGATTTTGATTTGAGTGAGGGAGAGATAAGCAAGGTCAACAGCCACACTTTCTCCTCCAGAGAAACCTGGATCAGGTGATCAGATAACAATCAGGATGACTGGTGATGACCCAGGATGCAATGGGAGACCCTGGCCCTTTTAGGCTAATGAGGGAAGGTCGATAAGAAGGCAGAGAATTTGGAACATACACCTTTAAGAACAAATAGGAAAATTTCATTTTGCGTGTACCTGGAGAAAAATAAAATACTAAATTAAAAAAAAAAAGGTTGATTTAACAATATTGTTGAAAGGCTATTCAACAAACTTATGGTATTAGTTCAGTTTGGAATGGCTCTTCTTCTGTCCTTATAGGCCCATCCTCAGAAGAATGTGATGAATTACAATATAAGGGATTATATCAAGTTTGAATAGTCCTTGCTTCTTTTGATCTCAGCGTTTTATGTCATGTTTGACTGGACAGTTTTTTTTTTTTAATGCTGTGATGCTTAGTCTCCTGAATCAATTAAGTTTTGAAGACAGTTTCATTAACTTTTTTTCTTTTTTTTTAGGGACAGAAGATCAGGAAACCAGCCTAGCCTGTGTAGAGTAGGTGTGGTTTCCAGTACAAATGTATGGCCTTTTTTTTTTCAAATTTTATTAGCAAATGTTAAAGTTGACAACAGTTGCATCCCCTAGTATGTGGAAATAAAAAAAAAAACACCCTTCTTCAGTAAAAGAAGAAAAAAAGACCTTCATATATAAGAGGAATCATTTTGAAATAAGTAGTTGGAACAACTTCTGCATCTGTCCAGTCAAAGAATAGACTTTGAAGACAATTCTAATGATGATTACTATGTCAGACCACCAATGTGGACCAGTCAAACACAAATACATACATAATGAAGGAAACAACCTCTAAGGCAGAAAAAGAAATGATATTAAGGTGGTCAAAATGAACTTTTCTTCAAAGCAAACGAGATTAAGACAAACAATGTTTTACTTTGTAAGTCTCATTTCTTGAATACTACTTCATGTTCAGAAATGAACTGTACTTCTACTCAAAGATAACTCCATTGTTAAAGCAACAACGTTGGGACAAAAATACGCCAACAGTTTATGGAGGTTAAACAACACCAGATCCATAAACAGGATAAGTAAGATGATGACGGAAGGTCAATGGATTTGGAATTTTGGAGGAAATCATTAGTAATTCCGAGCTCATTCACAATCTAAATTATTCCACATGTTCAGCAGCCTTCGCTAACTATAATATTTTACCCAGAGGCCTGCTGTCCTAATTGGTGACCAGGACAACCATTTCTTGAAGAACTGAAACCATATTTGCCCTATATTCATTCTCTTGACTGACCCAGTTTCACAGCACACTTTATCTTTTTTCCAGCTGCCAGCTTATTATGTAAATAATGTAAATTATTGCCTCTTGCATTGTTTTAAAGGTAGTTTTTTTTTTCAGATTTCCCAACAACCATGACTTACTCAGTTGCGTTTTAATGTTTGAAGAGAAGGGAGGGCAGTAAAGATGTTCTATATGTTTCATTTTGAACTTGTATCTCATTCTATCCCACTTGAGGCAATGGGAAGAAGGCTACATTTGATGAGATAGACACATAATAGCAATATCATTGTTACCACCTGTGTGATAGAAGAAAACTCAACAGTTGTTTTTCTATCAAACACACTACAAAAATGGAAAATGGTGACATTTCTATAACCTTCTCCTTTGTTCTACAGGTGGGATTGAAAGGTCTTTCTGAAATAGATTTTGGTGAATTCATTTTAAATAAATTTGATTAGCTCACAAAAAAAGATCATGCGTTTTATTCTTTAAAAGTTAATTTTGTGAAATTTCCAATTTGCTCACTATGAGAAGAAAAAGAATTTGAATAGTCCAACAATCTATACCCAGACAGAAGAAGTCATCAAGACACTTATGCAGATATGAAATGCACAAGTAGTTATCGAGAAAGCAAGAAATGCCATTCAACATAACAGGTGCCACTTCCTGGGGTGCATTTTCTACATGGAACAGCAATGAGATACTGTGATCCTAACACTGATGGTGGATAAAAAAATGATTTTAATAAGCTATATAATGGTGCTCAGCCCAAGGATCCAAATACAATTAAATCAAGTAACTTACAAGAGAATTATATTATGTCACAAAGAAATTCTTAAAAGAAACAAAACTTTCACCATAAAATGTTTCAAGAGTTGAGCTCATGGTTCATAAATGTTTAACATTGTCTTCTGATTTTATTTTTTTTTCTCATATTATACTGCTTTCATTGACTTTCTACTATAATATTTAGATGAATGGTTAACCATATAACACTTCTTTGTGGGCCTTCTAATTTGTGAGTCACCTCCACTTGACACCATTCTAGATGTCTAAGAATACTACATATTTGATTTAATTATGAGGAGTTTAATAAACGCTATAATATGTAGTAATGTTTAAGAAGCAGATTCTGTGTGAGTAAACAGAAAATGTTAGCACCCCATTTTCTTTAATTTGCAAGAAAATATGAATTATATAATAAAAAAAAGAATTTTGCTATGTAAGACTTTGTGTGATTTAATTATCTTTAATTTTTAAAAACTAAGAGAAATTCACATTAAAAAAATTGCCACCCTCATTTACTTTTTTATGTGACTAAGGAATATATGTCCTCAAATGCTGTGGTTCATATTTTGGTTGAATCAATATGCATTTGTTGGTTGAATGAATGAAAGAGTGAATGAATGAACCTCAACATATGTTAGCCCAGTAGAACTAAAAGTCCTCGACGGTAAAATTCACTAATATAGTACACTCTAAATGAAAGTAAATCATGATATTTATAGTCTGAGAAAATAAGGTCATTACTTACATTAATAAAGTTATAAACCAAAGTCCAAGTCATGTGTGCCAGTAAGGCAAAATGGGCTTAGTTTAAAGGGTGCCCTTGAGGAGTTTGGCTTTTGTTTACTGTGAAAGTACTTTCACCTGTTAAATGCTAACCCCCAGGCCCAAAGCCCTATGAGGTGTGAAACCTGTGTGGGCATAGATTGATGACTTAAGAGGGGCCAACTCCAGAACTAATTGGTCTCTGGACTCTGGTCTCTGGTCGTTGAGGTGGGGCTTGAGAACGCCAGAGGCTTGGCTGGGAGGAGAGGCGAGAAACTACAACTGAAAAAATCCGAAGCAGAGCCAACCCCTACGTGGACCCAGGAGTTCGAGAAAGGACTTGAGGCCAGTGAATATGATTTATGCCATCTTATTTTTCTGTGGCCTCCTGGCTACTCTTGTGAGGCGGGCCTACTGGGCCTGGAGGCTTGTGTTCACAATACTGGAATGGGGAGGTTGGTTCGCTAATTTGTTGCTCTGGGCCCTGAATAAATTTTTTGATGCCTTCTGCTTAAAGAATTCTATATACCCAACGATTTCAAACCATTCAAATATATACATGATCCTTTTTGAGATCATGAATTTGGCCTTCCTACTACATCATGCCAAAAATATTGACTTGCAATGGCATTAGTGTTTGGCTGTTCATTGAGCTTTAAAATATGAGAATAGAGACATGGTTGAAAAGATTTAGTTGGAAGGCAGGGTAATTTTGTTTTTGTATTTTTTCCACTGGGCAATATTTTGAATACATTACTCATTTTATAAATATTTGTTGAATTGAAGTAGGTCTGTAATACAATTCTTGATGGAATACACAGATTCAGAAAACAGTGTGTGTGGTTTGACTTGGTTTATTACTTGGGTGTTTGGTATGAGCCATAAAAATCATGTAGGAAAATTTCAAAGATGTTGTCACCATCAAGTTTAAATACAATGCAATCTTGGTGTTTACAAGTGTTCTGACCCAGATGAGCAAATTCAGTGCTAGATACCAAATCTCTGAAAAATGCCCACTCCTTTTCTGCTCCACTGTCGGCAACTGTGTTTTGTCTTAACTTTCCCTCCAAGTTAGCAACAAACTGTTCCCCTCAGAGCTCTAATTTGTTGACATTAATTCTTCAGGTAGTCATTTTGCCTTCAGGGTGCCATTTTTGTTGAATGAGAATATTTATCTTGGAAAGGATAAGTCTATAATCAGAAAGATTCTGAAGGTCACCTGGCAGGATAAGAAACAACACTAAGGTCCTTACTCGAGTTAGATGGCCAAGCATTCAAACTCTGCTTCAGAGAGCTCAACTGTGATGGGCTGGCCATGTTTGAATGCAAAAGGTATGCTTGTCAAAAAGACTATTTCGTGGAGAACTCACATAAGGCAAGTGTTCACATGGTGGTCAGAAGAAACCACACAAAGACACTCACAAGATCTCTCTCAAGAACTTGGGAATTGATTGTGTGACATGGGAGACACTGACACAGGACTGCTCAGTATGGCATGCCCACATCAGAGAAGGTACTCTATGAGCAAAGCAGAATTGAAACAGCTCAAAGGAAACACATGACGTACAAATTTAGATTATCCGCACCAAATGTTCACATTTGGGTGACTATTTGTGCCTGACCTGTGGTAGAGCATTTCAAGATTGTATTGGTCTAATCAGCCATACTCAGACACATTGGAACTTGCTCTAGCATAATGATGTCATTTTGGTCCTCTTCAAAGATAGACAACAATCAACCAACAAAATAAAGCACAGTAATGCAATATATTCATTCATCTGTATTAAGCTTCTGGTGGCATTTAAACAGATGTTCCATCAGAATCCATTATTGCATCTGAACTATTGCAATGACAATTCAATTCCTTGTGGAAGATATCTAGGACATACTACTCAAACCCTGTCGCTTAATTCAATGGATCTAAATTAGTAGCTTATTGTCATAGTAATTAATTTTTCTACTCTTTTTACTATAATTTTTATCCTCAGAAGGTTTTACCTGGGAAAATGAAGTTTATTTTCAATCTTCATTTCTTTTGGTACTATTAGTAAGGTTAAGCAAAGTCTTTAGCCTAAGTTCTCTGGCTTAACTCTCATGAATCATAATAGACAGCAGTTGCTTAGTGTTTTAAGATTTTCAAAGTGCTTTATACATGCTACGTCTCCTCTCAACAAACCTGGTAGGTAAGGGTTTTTATTATTCCCTTTTTACCAGTGGAGGCAGGAGATAAGAAGGTAAGAGATTTGCCCAAGGTTATACAGATAGTTTCCATCTGAGGCATGACTTGAAATCACATCATCCTGATTCTGAATTAAGCACTTTTTTCAGCAACAAATAGCAGGCCCGAAGAAACAATAATCAATATATATTTTAATCACAACTTTTTAAAAAATTACTTATTTATTTTTACTTTTTTAATTTTTTTTTATTTTAGTTTACAACAGGTAGTCCCACAAGTTTTTGAATTTCGAATTTCCTCCACGTCCCTCTCCTCCCTGCTCACCCCCAAGACAGCAGGTAATGCCATATAGGTTCTACATATACCTTTGCATTAAAATCATTTACACAATGGTCAAGTTATAAAGAAGAACTATAACCAATGGAATGAATTATGAGACAGAAGAAACAAAACCAAAAAGATATGAAAAAAGAGAGCAAAGTGTTTGCCTAAATCTGCATTCAGACTCCATAATTCTTTATCTTGATGTAACCATCATGACCCTTTTGGAGTTATCTTTGAACCTTGTAGTGCATGGATGAACCAAGTCTATCAAAGTTTGTCATCAAAGGTACAATGTGTCTGTAATTGTGTATAATGTTTCCCTGGTTCTACTCTCCTCACTCAGCATCAGATCATATAAGTCTTTCCAGGTTATTATGAAGGATGTCTGCTCCTCATTTCTTATAGCACAATAGTATTCCATTACATTCATATACAACAACTTGTTTAGTAATTCCCCAATTGATGAGCATCCCCTTGATTTCCAATTCTTTGCCATCACAAAAAGAGAGGCTATAAATATTTTTGTATGTGCAGTTCCCTTTCCCACTTGTGTGATCTCTTTGGGATACAGCCCTAGAAGTGATATTGCTGGGCCAAATGTAAGCACTTTTTTTTTATAGCACCTTGGGCATAGTTTCAAATTGCTTTCCAGAATAACTGCATCAGTTACAACTCCACTAACAATGTAAAAATGTTCTTATTTTCCCACATCCTCTCAAGCATTGATGATATTCCTGTTTTAACAGAATGGCCAATCTGACAGGAGAGATGTAGTACCTACCAATTGTTCTGATTTGCATTTCTCTAATCAATAGTGATTTAGAGCATTTTATCATATGACTATAGATATCTTTGATTTCTTCCTCTGAAAACTGCCTGAACATTTCTCAATTTGGGAATGACTAGTATTCCTATATATTTGGCTCAGTTCCTTCTATAATTTAGATATGAGGCATTTATCAGAGAAACTGGCTGTAAAGATTTTCTCCAAATTTTCTGGTTCCCTCCCAGTCTTTGTTGCATTGACTTTTTTTGTACAAAAACTTTTCAACTCAACATATTCAGAATTATCAATTTTGCCTTTTTCTATGCTCTCTATCTCTTCTCAAGTCATATATTCTTCCCTTTCCCATAAATCTGACCTGTAAACTATTCCTTGCTCTCCCAAATTGCTTATAATATCAGCCTTTATACCTAAATCTTGAACTGATTGTTACTTTATTTTGGTATACGGTGTAAGATATTGGTCTATGTTCAGTTTCTGCCACGCTATTTTCCAGTTTTCCAAATGGTTTTTGTGAAATAGTGAATTTGTAACCCAGAAGTCGGACTATTTGGGTTTATCAAACAGTATATTGCTACAGTATTGACTACCCTGTCTTGTGTACCTCAACTATTCCACTGGTCCAACACTCTGTTTCTTGGCCAGTACCAAGTAGTTTTGATGACTGCTACTTTATAATATAACTTAATATTTTGTGTGGCCAAGCTGCCTTGCCAAGCAGGTCTTTTCAAAAATTCCCGTGATATTCTGGACTTTTGTTGTTCCAGATAAATTTTGTTATTATTTTATCCCATTCTGTAAAATATTTTTGCTAGTTTGATTGGTATGGCATGGAATAAGTAAATTAGTTTAGGTAAAATTTTAATTTTTATCATATTAGCTCAGCCTAACCATGAGCAATTGATATTGTTTTTGATTTATTTAGATCTGACTTTATTTGTGTGAAAAGTATTTCATAATTGTGTTCATATAGGCCCTGAGCTTGTCTTGGCAAGTAGACTTCCAAGTATTTTATACTGTCTACAATAACTTTAAATGGAATTTCTCTTTCTATCTCTTGCTGTTGGGCTTTGTTAGTAATATATAATAATGCTGAAGATTTATGTGGGTTTATTTTACATCCTGCAACTTCATTAAAGTTTTTTTATTTCAAATCATTTTTACTTGATTTGCTAGGATTCTCTAAGTAAATCAATATATCATTTGCAAAGAGTGATAACTTAGTTTCTTCTTTGCCCATTCTAATTCCTTCAATATATTTTCTTCTCTTATTGCTAAAGCTAATGTTTCTGGTAACAACTTAAATAAAAGGGGTAATAATGGATATACTTGTTTCACCCCCATCCTTATTGGAAATGCATCTAGCTTGTCCTCAATACATATAATGTTTGCTAATGATTTTAGTCTGATGCTATTTATAATTTTAACCAAGACTTCATTTTTCCTATGTGTTCTAGTGTTTTTCTTTTAATATTAATGGGTGTTGTATTTTGTCGAAAGCTTTTTCTGCATCTATTGAGATAATCATATAGTTTATGCTAGTTTTGTTGTTGATATGACCACTTATGCTTATGGTTTTCCTAATGTTGAACCAGCCTTTTGTATTCCCAGGATAAATCCTACCTGGTCATAATGAATTATTCTCATGATAAGTTGATACAATCTTTTTGTTAATATTTTATTTAAAATTTTTGTATCAACATCCTTTGGGGAAATCAGTCTCTAATTTTCTTTCTCTGTTTTAACTCTTCCTGTTTTTGACATTAGTACCATATTTGTGTCATAAAAAGAATTTGGTAGGGCTCCTTCTTTGCTCCTTCTTTATAAAGTATTGGAAATAATTGTTCTTTATATGTTTGATAGAATTCACATGTAAAGCCATTTGGCCCAGCAGATTTTTTCTTGGGAAGTTCATTGCTAGCTTGCTCAATTTCTTTTTTTCTGAAATGGGGTCATTTAGGTATTTTACTACATCTTCTGTTAACCTGGGAAATTTATATTTTTGTAAATATTCATCCATTTGCCTAAGATTGTCAAATTTATTTTCATACAATTGGCCAAAATTATTTTTAATCATCATTATTTGTTTTTAATTTTTTCTCCATTGGAGGTGAATTCACCCTTTTCACTTTTGATACCACTTATTTGGTTTTCTTTCTTTTTTTAACCAAATTGACCAAAGGTTTATCAATTTTATTTTTTTTCTTTCATAAATAGGTCTTAGATTTATCACTGAAATAGTTTTATTCATTTAAATTTTATTAATATCTCCTTTGGTTTTCAGTATTTCTAATTTGGTATTTAATTGGGGATTTCTATTTGTTCACTTTCTACCTTTTATCAGTTGCCGTAGTAGGAAGGCTGAATTTATAATCTCAAATATAATTATATGTATGTTTGAATGGTTTGAAACTGCAAGGTATGAGGGATTCTCTAAGTAGAAAGCATCAGAACATTTATTTAGGCCCTAGAGCAACAAATTAGCAAACCAGCCTCCCCATTCCGACATCTTGACCAAAAAACCCCAGGCCCAATAGGCCCGCCTGACAAGAGTAACCAAAAGGCCACAGAAACAAGATAGTATTTAGCCAAATCATATTTACTGGCCTCAAGTCCTTGCTCGAACTCCTAGGTTCACACAGGTCTCCTGCTTCGGCTTTTTTCAGCTTCAGCTATAGTTGGTCTCTTAGCTCGCCTCTCCTCGCAGCCAAGCCTCTGGCGTTCTCAAGCCCCACCTCAACAACCAGAGACCATTGGTTCCTGAGCTGGCCCCTCTTAAGTCATTAATCTACGCCCACACAGGTTTCACACCTGATAGGGCTTTGGGCCTGGGGCTTAGCACTTAACAACTGAAAGTACTTTCACTCAAAGTAAACAAAGTAAACAAAAGCCAAACTCCTCAAATGCTAAGGAGCCCATTTGGTCTTATCGACACAGTTGTATAACCAATTCATTGATCTGTTTTTCACTATTTTATTCATGAAAGCATTTAGAGATATTAAACTTCCCCTAGGAACTACTTTTTCTGCATCCCATAAGATTTGGTGTGTTGTCCCATTATTGTCATTCTCTTGAATGAATTTAGTGATTGTTTCTATTATTTGTTGTTTGATCTTGACATTATTTAGGATTAGATTATTTTGTTTCCAAGTAATTTTTAGTTTATCTACCCATGGTCCTTTATTACAAATAATTTTTATAGCATCATGATCCGAAAAGGATGCATTGACTATTTTTGCCTTTCTGCACTGGTGTAGTAGGAAGGCTGAATTTATGATCTCAGATGTAATCATGTAAATGTTTGAATGGTTCAAAATCGCAAGGTATGAGAGATTCTCTAAGTAGAACACAGCAAAACATTTATTTTGGCCCCCAGCAGCAGGTCAGCGAACCAGCCTCACCATTACAACATCTTGACAAAAAGTCTCCAGGCCCAGTAAGCTCACCTCACAAGAGTAACCAGGAGGCCGCAGAAAAACAAGATAGTATTTAGCCAAATCATATTTACTGGCCTCAAGTCCTTGCTCACACTCCTGGGTCTACACACGGGTTGGCTCTGCTTCCACAGCTTCTGTCTGCTTCGGCTTCAGCTTCCGCTGTAGTTGTCTCTTGGCTCATCTTCCCTCGAAGCTGAGCCTCTAGCATTCTCAAGCCCTCCTCAATGACCAGAGACGATTGGTTGCCCAGTTGGCCCCTCTTAAGTCATCAATCTACATCCACACAGGTTTCACACCTGATAGGCAAAATGGGCTCCTTAGCACTTAGTTCAACAAGTGCCCTTGAAGAGTTTGGCTTTTATTTGCTTTGAGTGATTCAGCTATTTCATTGAATCTTGTTAAGTGCTAAGCCCCAGGCCCAGGATTTGGGTGTCCTTGGTACCTCCTTGCCTCAGGGGAGGGCTTAGTTTAGACATGAGTTTGAGTGACATGTCTGGGACAGCAGAGAAACAACTGGATTGTGAGGATTTTATGCCCTAGTACATGGTCAGTTTTTAAGTATGTGCCATGTATTCTTGAGGAAAAGGTATATTCCTTTTTATCCCCATTCAGGTTTCCCCAGAGGTCTATCATATTTTCCTTTTCTAAAATTATATTCACCTCTTTAACTTATTCCTTGTTTATTTTGAGGTTTAATTTATCAAATTCAAAGAGGGGGAGGTTGACATCCCCCACTAGTATGGTTTTGCTGTCTATTTTTTCCTGTAACTCCCTTAACTTTTCCTCTAAGAATTTGAATACTATGCCAGTTGATACATATATGTTAAGAAATGATATTGCTTTATTGTCTATGCATTTTATGCCTTTTTAAATTATGTCTATAATTGTTTTTTTTTCCTTTCTCTGAGATTAGGATTGCTACCCTTGATTTTTTTTTTTACTTTAGTTGAAGAACAATATATTCTACACCAGCCTTTTAACTTTACCTTGTGTGTATCCTCCTGTTTTAAATGTGTTTCTTTGGAACAACCTATTGTAGGATTATGATTTTGAATCCATTCAGCTATCCACCTCTGTTTTATTGGAGATTTCATCCCATTCACATTCACAGTTATCATTAATATCTGTGTCTTTTTCTCTATCCTATTCCCCACCCCACCACTGTTTATGCTTTGATTTCTCCTTTCTCCTTTCCACTCCGCAAAAGAGTTTTGCTTTTGAACACCACCTTCCTCAGTTTACCCTCCTTATTGATTATCCTCCCTTATCTTACACTTTTCCCCTTGCTACTTTGTCCCTCTCTTCCAAACACCCCCTTTTCTTTCCCCTTCCCTTCCTACTGCCTGTAGGACAAATTTGATTTCTATACTTATCAGAGTATGTCAATCCCTCCTTGAATTAAATCCAATGAGAATAAAGCTGAAATACTGCTCTTCTTTCCTTTTACTATAATGTTTTGTGCCTCTTCATGTGGTGTAATTTACCCTTTTCTACCACCGCCTTACCCCTTCTCCCAGAACCAACCTTTTATACCCCTTAATCATGTTTTCATCATCATTATATCCATTATTTTATAGTGACACCATCAATCTATGTATATCCCCTTCAGTTGACATAATAAATGATTGACATACATATATTGTATATAAAACATCATAATCCTGTATAAACATGTAAATAATTTGCCCTTATTGGTTAGCACATTTTCCCCCTCTGTTTACCTTTTTTTCTCTCATGGTTTTATATTTGAAGATCAAATTTTCCATCGAGTTTTGTCCTTTTCATCAGGAAGATCTGGAATTCTCTTATTTCAGTGAATGTCCATCTCCTTGCCTGAAAAGTCATTCTCAATTTTGCTGGGCAGTTGATCACTGGATGTAGTCCAAGCTCCTTTGCCTTTTAGAATATTGTGTTCCAATTTCTTCTGCCCTTTAATGTAAAATCTGCAAGATCCTGCATCATCCTGACTGTAGTTCTATGATATTTAAACGTTTTTTCTTTCTGGCCACTTGAAGTATTTTCTCCTTGACCTGATAATTTTGGAATATGCCTTGGAATTTTCAATTTATGATCCTTTTTTAGGGGTTGATCATTGAATTCTTTCAAAGACTATTTTACCCTCTGGTTCTAGGTCCTTGGGGTAATTATCCTTAATGATTTCTTGGAAGGTACTGTCTAGTCCCTTATTTTCATCATGGCTTTCCAGTAGACCAATAATTCTCATATTGTCTCTCCTGGATCTATTTTCCAGGTCAGTGGTGTTTTTTTTTTTCCAATCAGACATTTCAGGGTTTTTATTAGTATTTTTTTCATTTTTTAGATTTTTTGACTGATTCTTGATACCTCATACAGTCATCAGCTTGTAGTTGCCCAATTCTAATTTTTACCAGATTGTTATCTTCATTCAGTTTCTGAACCTCCTTTTCCATTTGTTTAATTGTACTTTTCAGGGCATCATTCTCTCCAATCAGATTCTGAATCTCCTTATCCATTTCAACAATTTTAGTTGTTAATGTGTTTGTTCTCATCTGTTAATTTTTTTCATTTGTTCTTTTACCTCTCTAATTCTGTTTTTTTTTTCTTTTTTTGCTTTTAATTTA
>JAQQSZ010008856.1:0-12926 GCA_028646595.1 Phalanger gymnotis
CTCTCTCTCTCTCTCTCTCTCTCTCCATTCCTCCCTCCCTCGTTAACTCATGAGGTTAAGTGACTTACTCAAGATTATGAAGGTCCAGCATGGAGGGAGACTTAGATGCATGTAATAAACTTGGCAACTTTATATTGACATCTCCTGAACAGTGAAATGACAATTAAAACAACACATTCAAAGGGTCAATTAAATATAGTCGCCATGTGGGGCTCACTCCTTAGCAGTATGAGGAAATGACAGACACGTGCAGACCTGGGTCAAAGCTGTGTCTACAGTGATACCAGCCTTGCCTTAGACGCCAGGGTTAATGTTGCCCGTTTAGATGCTACTTCTCACAAACGTATATATTAAGGTTTCAAAAATACATATACTTTTTAATCAGCTTATTAGAGAATTCCATGTAAAATAAAGCTGTTATCCAGTGGCAAATCCCAGCTGCTGAAAGGCTCATTGCAAAGCGACAGATTCAGGTCAGTGTCATTAATGAACATCCAGCTTGCCAGTCACAAATGATGGCACATTCCATTCCTGTGGGGACAGAGGAAGAAAGAGGCGGTGTGTTATAATGGAAAGTATGCTAAATTTGGAGCCAGAAGATCTGGATTCAAATCTGTGTTCTGCGTGACTCAGGGCAAGTTCTCTGAGCTTGTAAAATGGAAATAATAATACTTTTACTACCTACCTCTAGGGGATACTAGAAGAACTGTGCTCATTAGAATTAAAATACCATGGAAATGGGTGTTATTAAGAGAGAATTCATACCATTAGGTAATTCGATCCAACTGGAAACTTGGTTCTGGAACATTCAAGTTTGGCTACGTTTCCTGCTCAAAAACCCTCACCAATTCCTTCTAAGGATCTATCACATAATCCAAACTGAACCTGGCATTCAAGCCTTTCAAGGCCCTCCATGATATGGCATCACTCTACCCTTTCATCCTTACCTCTCTCTCTCTCTCTCTCTCTCTCTCTCTCTCTCTGTCCCTCTCCCTCTCTCTCTGTGTGTGTGTCTCTCTCTCTGTCTCTGTCTCTCTCTCTCTCTCATATCTTAGACTTCGGTTAAACTAGATCCCTTGCCATCCACCAACCAGGCTTCAGGCTTTCCCATCTTCCCATCTACTCACTTCTGTTCTCATTGTTCTTCATAGAACAATATCTAGAATTTAAATAGAACTTCAAGGTTTACAAAGTGCTTTGCGTCCATTATCCCACTTGTTCCTCACAACAACCACGTGTGACAAAAACGACAGTTATTATCATCTCTATTTCAGACATGAGAGTGTTAGATAATACACAGGAGGCATTGGAGGTTTGGACTCCAGCCTCTAACGGGTTCAAGCTTGACTGCTCAAACAGGAAAGCTGGCTTCAAAGGGGTTAATAATAAGCTTTATTCTAGTCTAGTCTTCTCTAACACAGTATTGCTGATAATGGAAGCACTACAAACTCCTACAGCATTCCCTAATCACCGTTCTCACAAGGGATGGCGAGAAGGGGGCACAACTACCCCTACGTCTCAATGGGGTCAATTGAGACAGACACAACTTGTGCATTCAACCCTAAAGAGTTCCCCTAAATCTCCTTAAACCTCAATGGAGGCCGGTTGAGGCAAACACAGATTCCACGCCACGCCCCCTGCCCTGCCAAGCTTTTTTGGGGGCCAGTCAAGGCACACAGTATTGTGCATTCAACCATAAAGGTTCCCCAACTCACTGACCAATGACTGCCTGTTTTATAAGGCATCAGACAAAGAAGGCATATTGCCAGCAATAGCCTCACAAGTTTACATCACCTCATACCTGTATCTCACTGTGCAGTCGCAGTGGATGTTTACAGTTTCAGCACACATGTTTATATTATTTGTACTTATATAATGCTGTGCAAGCATGGTGGAGATGTTTTGAACCATAAGCCTGGGAACTCATATCTAATACCTGGGAAACAGAGATTGTTATGGCCATGGAGCCTGGGAAACTGAAATCTAAGAAATCATGACAAAAATCCACTTTACACAAACTAAAATCTACCTTTTTATACTAAAATTAACCGTACTGACATAGGGGAATTTATGAACTTCAAATAGTATAAGTGTCTTGGCCCACATCACACAGGTAGTAAGTATAAGAGGCAAGTTTCAAACTCAGATTTCTCCTAAGTTTGAGTCCAGGCTTTTACCACTTATACCACATTGTAATTGGAAGACTCTGAAATCTAACCTCAAACTCCAATACTATATTTGCCATAAAGGTTTCCCTAATCACAGCCCCCAGCTGGAAGTGATTCCCTCATTAAACGGAACTTAAAGTATTTATCAATTCATCAAATATTCATTAAGTATTTACTATGTATACTTCCTATGCTTCTGCCAAGAATATAACATTTACCACACTGAAAAAGGAAACATTTCCTGACTTCAAGGAACTTACTGTCTAAGTACACAAGTAGGAGGATGGGGTGGAGATATGATATGCACACAATTAATGAGAAGGGAACGGAGAGAATAGGAAAGGAATGGAGAGGTAAGGAGAGGAGAAGAAGGAAGCTGTTAACCCTAATTCTGTGTTATAATGTTAATAAGGGAGGAAATCATTTCTAGCTGGAAAGGTGTGATTAGGGAGGTCTTCATGGCAGTATGGTATTTACAAAATTAAACTATAATAATAACAAAGGGGAGGTAGAAACTTGATTTAAGAAAGTTTAGGAAGGAGATAGATAGATAGATAGATAGATAGATAGATAGATAGATAGATAGATAGATAGATATACAAATCTATCTTCTATATACATACATATGTATATGTAAATGCGTATGTATACATATTATATATATGTCTTTCTCCTGGGAGGCATAGATAGATAGTCCAAGAAAGTTTCATGAAGAAGGGGGCTTCTGAGTTGGGCCTTGAAGGAAGGGATAGACTTCAACAGATGAAGACTGGAAGATGTATATAGATGTGTGTGTGTGTGCGTGTGTGTATGTGTGTGTGTGTGCGTGTGTGTGCGTGTGTGTGTGTGTGTCTGTATGTGTGTGTAGTCTTCTAGCCATGAATAATGGATGATAGTACAAGGAAAGATACAGGAACTGTACCAGACAGGACAAGAACAGAATAGAGATTATATAGTTCAGATTTTCTGAAACGTCAAAAAGGTAATGGGGGATAGTATGAAAAAAGGCTATTTAGTTGATTGCACGCTTTGAATGCCAGAGTCAAGAATTTATACTTTATTTAAATTTATATTCTAATTTGAATTATGTTTACCTGTATACATATTTCTTTTCTCCTGAAAGACTCAGAGTTCCTTGAAGGCAGCAACCATGTTTTTTGTTTGTTTATTTGTTTTGTTTTGTTTTTCCCCCATGCATTTTCCCCAGTGTCTAGCAGATTCTGAAGGTAGTAGGCTCATAACAAATGAGTGATTATCCTTATATAGAAATGTGAAAAATCTTGTAACTTGTCATTTTGGTGGTAGTTCCACTGGAATTCATCTCTCTCCTAGCCATGTCCTTTTCTACACAGATGGCTAGGCCTGCTGGATAATGCTATTTTTACTTAATGTTGAAGAAGAGCAAGCCTAAAAAATGCAGGGATAGTCAATACCTATGGTAAGAAAGTACCATGAAAACATGTTAAATCAGACCTCGTCATTTGTCATTTCTGACAATCCAACATGACTAGTTTGCTCTAAGTGCAAAGAAAGTAAAATGAACCACTGATGCACTGTTGGTGAAGTTGTGAATTGGCCCAGCCATTCTGCAAGCTAATTTGTAGCTCTGTCCTAAAATGTACTAAACTCTGCATATCCTTTGACCCAGTGCTTCCACTACTAGGTCTATATCCAAAAAAGAGGAAAAAAGGTCATATGCATAAAAATATCAATAGCAGCTCTTTTGTGGTGGTAAATAACTGAAAATAGAGGGCAGGGAAAGGTCACCGAATGGGGAACAGCTGAAAAAAGTATGGTATCTGGAATCGATCAGATATTATCGTATTATAATTAATGATGAAGAGATTCAGAGAAATCTGGGAAGACTTGTATGAACTGATACTGATTAGTGAAGTCAATAGAACCAGGAGAGCAACATATATAATAACAACATTGTAAAGACAGACAACTTTGAAAGACTTAAGAACTCTAAGTAATGCCATGACCAAGCATGATTCCAGAGTTCAAATGACAAAACACGCTTCATACCTACTAACAGAGAAATAATGGACTCAGATTGCAGAAAGAGATGTATTTTGGAAGATATGGCCAATGTAGGAACTTTTTTCACTTGACTATGCATTTGAAACAAGGGTTCCCCTTACCCCCACCATGGTGAGAGAGGTGGAAGGAAGCAACAGTAGACTTTCTGTTGAAAAAATTTAAATAATATTTAAAAAAAAAGAAATTAAAGTGAATCAATTGGTAGTTTAAAATATATTTCAGAAGCTATGGGCCAACTTGAGGGAATAAATTGTTTTCAAATAACATGAGATTATAACCTTTGATCATGACTTTCTCCCACTGAATCTTGCTTCTTAATTTCCTCAAAATAAAACAAACACCATGAAGCAAAGCCCAGGTCTAAGTAAAGAATAAGTTTTGAGTGGACTAGACAGATTTCGGGGCAGAATAAAAAGAAAAAAATAATGACAATTGATCCACGAGGCCCTCAGCTGATCTTTATTGTATGAGGGTCAGATTTGATGATCTTTAGGGTCCCTTCTCTAGGGACTAAAATGCTATATTTTTTTTAAAGAAAGAGCAAGTTGCATATATGGTTGTAGGGAGGAGTTGTATCTTAGACCTATGATTTTGGCGTGAGAATTCCCAGGTGTGTAATTTACAGTCTCAGAGTTACTTTTAAACATTAAGTTAAGTGATTTATTACCAGTCAGATGTAGGACTTGAACCCAAGGAGGTCATCTTGACTCCAAATTTATCCTCCATCTATAACACCTTGCTTTCCTCTCATGCTAGGATAAGTAATTTAAGGGTTTTCTTTTCCATTCAGATAATAGTTACTCTTGATTCTCAGTTGTTTATTAAAGCACCCCAAATCTCAATTCTTTTCTGAGAGAATTTGTACACAGAAAAGTGCAAAAAAGAGATGAAGGGGGATGGGTAGGCTGTGTTTGGCTCCTAGGTCTAATATCTACTACCTTTGTGACATGGAATATGTTCCTTTACATTTCTGGGCCTTGATTTCCTCATCTATAAAACACTGTTAATACCATCCCGGCACTTAATGGAGAATTGTACAAAAGATTCAGTCGGGATAGAAATATGCAAGAAAAAAGTACCTTTATTATGACATATTTTAATTAACACATTGGAAGTCTCAAACCCTACTGTGTGGCATCAAGGAAGTGGGAAAATGGGGAATAGAAGCAACAAAAGAAAGAAATAACCAAGAGGGTCACTGAACCTAGGGTGCCATGATCTTCAGGTCACAGCAGAAGGAAGGGAAGTCAATGATGATTTGGAAAGGCTACCCCTATGCTCAGGCAACTTAGATTCTGCAAAGCTCTTGTAATACCACCTTCTTGATATAAGGAATAACTACTTTATAACACAGGTGAGGACTGTGCATTTGAATAAGAGGAGTCCTGTCCAGGTGCTCTGAATAGCATCTCATCTCTGATGTCACAAGCTGAGAAATACTAGGGATTGGCTGGAAGTCCTGCCTACACAGGGCATTGGCTATGGAGCAAAAAAGTTCTCATTATGGGGCATGAAAATTACTAGAAAAGAGAAAGAGAGTGTGACAGAGAAGAAAAAAAGATATGTTTATAATAGTGCAATCCTAGCAGCCTTATGTATCTCAAAGAGGTCCAATAAAGGGGGAAGAAACATGGACCACCCTAACTACCTAGCTTACAGAACTGATGTGAAGAGAGATCTTTGAATTCCATCAAATATATGAATCATAGTTCATTCATAATCTCATAGAGATAAAGATTTCACACCAGAGAACATCTTTTAGAAGCCAGACAGCCCAACCTTCTCATTTTAAATATGACTCAGAAAAATAAATGATTTCCCCAAAGTCACAGGGAAGAAGCAGTCAAGCCTCAAACACAGGTCCTCTAACTCAGCATTCTTTCCCCCGAATCATTCTGCCTTCTTTGTTTCTTAGCTGGCCAAGTTAATGAATTATTTGAAATAAATGACTATTTCTTTAAATAAATGCTCTATAATTCAAACTTTTCTCTATTTCCACTTGGGTTCAGCCCCTCCTGTGACTTCCTCCCCACCCACTTTTTAAGTGACTTGTCCTTCCACTTCCTGAGCTTCCACTTTGCAGGTGCCCCTTGTATGGGAAGGCAGAAATTTAAGCAAAAGTTTGGTTTGTTTCAGGACTGCAATAACAGCAATTAATATAATGACCCAGGGCTCACTCTTTGCTACTTTAAGGGTGTTGCTAAGCAACGTGCTTGTACTCGGAAATGGGGCGACTCCAATGCCAGGCTCTGTCAGAGAAAGGAAGAGAGCTTGGAACAACCCCCTTGGGTTCATTCTTTTTCTAACCCTTTAAACTCTTTAAACTTTTTCTAACTCTTTAAACTCTGTTCCTTCTCTTCCATTTTAGAAATTGCTTTAAACTAAGGACTTAGAAAAAATAATATAGGCTGCTTCCAAGAGATCCCATAGTTGCTCTGCAGAAATTATAGGGAAACACAGGGGCCAAAATAAAAGATATTGTGTTGTAGTGGATAGAGGGACGCTCTTGAGGTGAGGAAGACCTGGGTTCAAGGCCCACTTCTGACACATACTAGCTGTGTGGAGCTACACAAATCACATAACCCAGACAACTCTCTGAGACTCTAAGTATTAAAAGACATGTCACTTATCTACATTAATGCAGTTTTAACACCTGGGAGTTGGCAGTTCCAGTCTAGACCCCGCCAAAATGAACAAGAACCCATCAAAATGTAAAAGCATTGATAGTCATCTATCTATATCAGTCAGAGGAGTAAATATAGCAGTCAGATCATAGGATCATAGCCCCAGAACAGGAAGGGAACTTTGAGGCTATTTAATCCAACCACTTAATTTTGCAGACAAGGAGACTGAAGTCCAGAGAGGTTAAGTGACTTGCCCAAAGTCACTTGAGTAGTAAGCATCAGAGATAGGATTTGAACCCAGATTCTCTGACTCCAGAGCCAGTGTGTGTGTGTGTGTGTGTGTGTATGTGTGTGTGTGTGTGTGTGTGTGTTTCTGCTGTATGTTTCTGCTTCACAGCTTCATTGACATCTAACATGTGATAGCTGCTCTTCCCATAACAGCTGGGCTACTAAAGCCTCTGCTCCCTAAGATGACCCTCTTCTCTGGAGCCATGCACATGGTCCAGAGCAAGGTCAGTTCTTAAGAGAACTTGCCCTTTAATGAAAGATTTATTAAGCTCTCTTTTCTCATACTCTTTGACTCATTAAACTCCTACCCTTCAGTGTCAATGGGACAATTTACTCATAGCTTAGGTTTAAACTCATTTCTAAGGCTTCCTCCAAAAAGAGGGGGGTTATTGAAAGATATACAATGTAAAATATGAATCAGGTATGGAACAGGCATTTATTTCCTACATAGAAAAGAAATGATAAAATCAAGACTCACAAGCTGTCAGACAAACTGAACAAGAGACAGTGTCAACCACTGCTAGCTATGCGTGACTGGGAGGTGGATACATTTTTTCAAATATTTTTTTATTTATTAAATTTTTATTTTTCTCTGTCCCATTTCCTCCAATCTCACCCACTAGAAGAACAAAACTGTTATAACAAATATGTGTAGTCAAGCGAGACTTATTCCCATATGGGCCATGTTAAAAAATGTGTGTCTCTTGGTCAGTGGGTGGGTAGCATGCTTCATCACTGGGACATTGGAATTGTGGTTGATAATTGGATTGATCAGAATTTTTAAGTCCCTTAAAATTGTTCATCTGTACAATATTGAAATAGTATAAATCGTTCTCTTGATTCAATTCACAGCAATCTGTATCAGTTTATTCAAATCTTCCCAGTTTTGTCTGAAATTTTTCGCATTTCGTACATTATTTTATTTTGTAATTTTTATGGGCATTCCCTAAATGAAGGACACCTTGTAAGTCTTCAGTTCTTTGCCACTACAAAAAAAGCAACTATAAATATTTTTGTACATGTAGCACATTTTTCTCCTTTCTTTGATCTCTGGGGAATAGGGCCAAATAGTAACAGTAACTTTTAAGACAGAATTTCAATCTACTTTCCAGAAAGGCTAGACCAATTCACGGTTCCACCACCATGGGAATGGAAAGGTGCCCATTTTTCTGCAGACCTTCCAATATTTATTATTTTCCTTTTCATCTTTGTCAAGTTGATGGCTATGGATGGAAGTGAAACCACAGAGTTGCTTTAATTTGCATTTATCTAATCATTTGTGACTTGAAACTTTTTTTGTATGGCTATAGATAGTTTAAATTTCTTTCCTTGAGAACTGCCTGTTCATATCCTTTGATCATTTATCACTTGTAGAATAGCTCTTATTCTTATAAATTTGAATTAGTTCCTTATAAATCTTAGAAACGAGATATTTATCAGAGAAACTTCATAGTTTTTTTTCCTTCCATTAACCGTTCAAGAAGTTGATAGTTAAAATCACCTGAACATAAAGCAGTTTGTGGTTTAATCATTATTCCTCTAACATTTAACCTCAGTTCTCTATTGTCCAAATGGCTCTTGGTATGTATACTCTAGTACAGAGGTGAGAAACCTGTGGCCTTGAGGCCACATGTGGCCTTCTAGGTCCCTGAGTGTGGCCTTTAGACTGAGTCCAAGTTTTACAGAACAAATCCTTTTATTAAGAGGGGATTTGTTCTGTGAAGTTTGGATTCAGTCAAAAGGCTTCACTTGAAGACCGCATGTGACCTTGAGGCCACAGGATCTCTACCCCTATTCTAGTTTAATGTGTCAAAATTGGGCCAATACTCTTGTCAGCAGTCATTTTCTCCTAGAGCCCTGGAATAGTTGCTTGGTGCTGTCCTTTCTCCTCACTTCCTCCCCTCCATTCCTGACCATAAAGACTTATGTCCCCTAGACTTAAAAAAGATTCCCTCCAAGCCTCCACATAGATTCTTCTAAAATGAGAAAAGATCATGAAGATCAGAAAATGCAATCAGAAGTCATGGCTCAATCATGCCTGCTTGATTCCCTCGCAATAGCACTCATTTTTTGATGAGGTCACGATGATGCCTTCATGGAGAGTATCAACCCATCCCCACCCTTCACTGGAAGTCTTGGAGTTACGTGATGTCACATGGAGGATTTAAGGTAAAGTAACTCAGCACCTTGTGCTCCTGTGTTTGCCATGAGGTGGGACAGATCAAGAGACCACTCAGGATTTCTATATCATCTCAAAGTGACAAATCCTATAAGTGCTGGATCTCCAACATGGCCAGAAGCAGCCCAGGATTTTCTCATCTCCAACTCATGTAAATTCTAAGTCTCCGTGTTTCTGGAGAAGCTGGAAATTTTCAGGAGGCCTTCAGATCTACAGTCCATGGGATAGACCCTATAGGTCAATATAACCTCCACTACAGTGATAGTCTGTATTTCTATAGCTATTTACAGTTTATAAAATGCTTTCCCACAACAGCCCTTTGAAGTTGGTAGTACAGTGATTCTATTTTTTCTTTATAGACTGAAATTAAGGCTTGGAAAGTTTTGTTGACTTGCCTGAAATCAGACAAATGAGAAGTATTAGAACTGTGTGGGATTTGAAAGAGAGCTCTCTGTACTTTAAGGTTGTTTAATATTGCTATTATACCACTATGCCTCTCTCTGCTTTAGCATTTGTACAATTGTCAGTCTTATTTTTATTTTCTTTGTGACTGACTCCTTCTTCCTTATCTAATTGTACAGATCTTTTCCTAATTTGCTCATGTGTCTCAAATTAAAAACAAACAAACAAAAACAAGATCATAGATTTAGAACTAGATGTGATCTTAAATGCCTGACATCTAGTCTAAAACTCAGTTTATAGATGATAGATTGAGGTCCAGAGATATTACATGACTTGTCTAAGGTGTCAAATGAAGGTGTTTTTAAGGATAGAGGAGACAAGGAGCCGGTGGAGAAGTATAAATGGAATATAAAAGAAAGGGAATAAACACATGGGGAAGTTACCAGAGGGAATGGACTAAAGAAACAAAATAGAATGGATGGCCTTAACCTCAAGAAATGCCATATAATAGAATGTAGGACAATGGACAGGACAATGGAGATGATGTAGGGGTTTTTTAAAGTATGGAGTTGAGAAGAGGGAATTTAAAAAATGCCCTCAGCATAATAGACAGCAATGTACTCAACTGAATTGGAGGGACAGAAGACATGAGAAAGGTTCTTTTTGGAGCTTGAGAAGAGGAGGTTTGGAACAGCTCTTCAAGATCAGGCTATATTGTATTAAGGAAATGGCTGACCATAGGCTTGAGACTGTCAAGGGAAGAAGCCAAGGCCAGAACAATGATGACAAACTGGGAGGGGTAAAGAGACATGGAAAGAATGAAATACCAACTTCATAAATACAAGATGAAAGAGGACTAAATCAATACAAATTTATTTCATTAGTTGATTATAAGTTCAATATGAGCCAGTGGTGTGATATGGTAGTCAAAAAGCTAATGCGATTTTAGGCTGATTAAAAGATAGGATTATAGACTAGAAATAGGATACTCCCACTATATCCTGCCCTGCTCAGACCATATTGGGAGTACTGCACTCAATTCTGAGCACCACATCTTAGAAAGGATGTTAATAAGCTGAACAATATCCAGAGGTGGGCAGGATGTTGAAGGGCCTCAATGTTATGCCAAGAGGATTAGTTGAAAGAGTTGGCGATATTTAACCAGGAGAAGAGAAGACTTAAGGGAGACATCTTAAGGGAAACAGCTGTCCAGGCAGTTGTGGGCCAGTCAACATGAAGAGGGATTAAACTTGTTCAACTTTATTATTTTCAATTTATCTTGTATGTAGCTTGTTTGTAAATAGCCATTTGCCTCTTGTCTCTCCCATTATCCCTTGAGCTCCTTGAGAACAAGGATTACTTTTTTTGCTCTTCTTTGTGTTTCTAGTTCTTAGCACTAGAAAAAATGTACTTAGTATCTAGCACATAGAAGTGCTTAATAAATGTTTGTTGACTGACTTCTGATTGACATCTGATTTAGAGAAAAGAAGGCTGGAATTGCAATGAGACAGATTTCTGCTTTATGGAAGCATCATTATCAAGTGGTCCTCTCTGGATGACTACTTGGGTGTTTTGCACATGGAATGCTTTCTCAGGTACAGGCCACACTGTGTTCCCTTCTAATTCCGAGATTAAGAATCTATAATTCTCCTGTCTTAATTCTCTTTTTCCATCTTTCTTTTTTTCCCCCCTTTCATATTTGGCTGCCTACAATCCTCACACAAACAGTGAAGTATGGTATCTATTGAATGTCTTCATTCAGTCATGCATTCACTCACAATTTAAATGCTAAATACTCTAGTGGAAAAAAAAGGAGTCAGTGCAAGTCATGGTTCCTGTCTTCATAGAGCTTATAGTCTGATGGAGGAGGGTAGACATGTAGACATATAAACACAGTGCAAGGTAGATTGTGACAAGTACCAAATAAGCCCATTTCCCTCATGATATATATGAGGAACCGAAGTCTAGAGAGGGAAACAACTTTCCCTTGGATAGTTACTTTAAAACACTGAATCACATAGCTAATTAAATTAAAAGATTTTCTCTCTAAATTGATGGCATAGGAATATAAAATTGGGAAATATAACATCTGTCTTTACTGTCCTAGCAACTGGCCGTGGTGGGGTTGGGGGTAAGGTGGTGGTGAGAAAGGTTAAGAGTAGGAAAAGAGAAAAATCATAAAATGTCAGAACTAGAATGAGCCTAGGTACATAGATATTAAAAGCTGGAAAGGACCTTAGAACACAAAATGTTAGGACAGAGAACATCAAATTAAATTAAATCAATAAACATTTATTAAATATTTATGGTGTGCACTGTATGCAATATCTAGGAGATACACGGTTTACCTTGCCCATAGCCCCCACCTTGATGGAAATCATACCTGAAAAGGAGGAAAAAGAAATGAAGTTGGATAGATAACTAAGGTTCACAGGACAAAAAATGTGTTAAAGAAGTCATAAGTGCAAAGTAGGCAGGAGAGACAAAATGTCATTAGCAACCCTGAAAGGTTTCATGGAGGACCTATGGTTTGATTTGGGGTTGGATCACTATAGAACTTGTGGAATCACATGGCAGAATGTAGATATGTACTTGCATATGACTTGCGAAGGCAGTTCAATAACAACCCCAACTTGCCTTATAAGAACTGGAAATAATTTTGAGGGGTTTTTTTTTGGCACTATGACACTGGAAACTAGTTTTCTAACAGAGAAGGGAAATACCTTGGGTCATATTTTTGGGTAATACCTAATCTGAAAGTTCTAGGATCAGACCTTCCATAGAAAGAAAAGAATTCTCTGGTGCAGCATACTTCTTGAAGGAGGTGGTGGGAGAAAGACGATAGTCCACATTGTTCCTGTTCAGAGTCCTGCTTGGAGAGAAAAGACTATTTGAAAAGAGTTACTCAGATTATAGAGGGCAAGATGAATGAGACTGTTTGTTAGCAGCCCCAAACTTTCATTTGAGTGGAAGTGTAGCAGAGAGGATGGGGCATTAGCTTCAGAGTCGGAAACACTCAAGTTTAAGGCAATTTTGTCACATACTCATTGTTGTAACCTTGTACAAGATGCTAAATCTCCCACTGCTCCATGCAACACTCTAAGAGCATAAACTGCAGAAGAGTTGCTGATCTGAAGTGGTTGAAGTATTTTCTCACTGAGAATTAATACCTTATGTGAAGAATGAATGAAATGAATAGGTCCATATGAAGAAAACCATAGG
>JAQQSZ010008857.1:0-12926 GCA_028646595.1 Phalanger gymnotis
AAATTTATTTTTAGTTTACAACACTCCTTTCCACAAGTTTATGAGTTCTATATTTTCTCCCCACCTCTCTCTTCCCTCCTTCCAGCCTCCCCCACCCCACCAAATGGCATGTAATCCAATATAGGTTCTACATATACCTTTGCATTAAACTTATTTACACAATAGTCAAGTTGTGAAGAAGAATTTTGACCAATGGAATGAATCATGAGAAAGAAGAAACAAAACCAAAAAAGAAGGGAAAAAAGGAGAGCAGTTTGCCTCAATCTGTATTCAGACTCCATAATTCTTTCTCTGGCTGTAGATAGCTTTTTCAATCATGAGTTTTTTAGAGCTGTCTTTGAACCTTGTACTGCTGAGAAGAGCCAAGTCTATCAAAGTTAGTCATCACAGATCTTGTGTATTGGTAATCGTGTATGATGTTCTCCTGGCTCTACTCCCCTAACTCAGCATCAGATCATATAGGTCTTTCCAGGTTATTCTGAAGTTCATCTGTTCCACATTTCTTATAGCACAATAATATTCCATTACATTCATATACCACAACTTGTTTAGCCATTGCCCAATTGATAGGCATCCTCTTGATTTCCAATTCTTTGCCACCACAAAAAGAGTTGGTATAAATACTTTTGTACATAAGGATCCCTTTCACATTTGTATGATCTCTTTGGGATACAGCCCTAGAAGCGGTATTTCTGGGTCAAATGGTATGCGCTTTTTTTATAGCCCTTTGGACATAGTTCCAAATTGCTCTCCAGAATGGGTAGATCAGTTCACAACTCCACCAACAATGCATTAATGTTCCAATTTTCCCACATCCTCTCCAGGATTTATCATTTTCCTGTTTTGTCATATTGGCCAATCTGACAGGAGAGATGTGGTAACTTAGAGTTGTTTTGATTTGCATTTCTCTAATCAATAGTGATTTAGAGCATTTTTTCATATGACTATAGATAGCTTTAATTTCTTCCTCTGAAAATTGCCTGTTCATATCCTTTCACCATTTCGCAGTTGACGAATGACTTGTATTCCTATAAATTTGACTCAGTTCCTTGTAAATTTTAAAGATGAGGCCTTTATCAGAGATACTGGTTGTGAAAATTCTTTCCCAAATTTCTGCTTCCCTCCTAATCTTTGTTGTATTGGCTTTGTCTATACAAAAACTTTTCAATTTAGCAAAATCAAAATTATCCATTTTGCATTTTGTAACACTGTCTCTCATTTGAACATAAATTCTTCCCTTTTCCATAAATCTGACAGGTAAACTATTCCTTGTTCTCCCAAATTGCTTATAGTATCAGTCTTTATGCTTAAAGCATCAACCCATTTTGACTTTATTTTGGTATATGGTGTAAGATATTGGTCTATGCCCAGTTTTGCCATAATATTTTCCAGTTTTCCTGGAAGTTTTTGTGAGATAGTGAATTCTTAACCCAGAAGCTGGACTCTTTGGGTTTATCAAAGAGTAGATTGCTATAGTCATTGACTACTGTGTCTTATGTACCTAACTTATTCCACTAATCTGCTACTCTATTTCTTAGCCAGTACCAAGTAGTTTTGAGGACTGCTGCTTTATAATATAGTTCGGCATGGCTAGGATACTTTCCCAAGGATTTCTTTTCATTAATTCCCTTGATATTCTGAAACTTTTGTTCTTGCAGATGAATTTTGATTGTTTTATCCAGCTCTGTAAAATAAGTTTTGGTAGTTTGATTGGTATGGCACTGAATAAGTAAATTAATTTTGGTAAAATTGTTGTTTTTATTATATTATCTCAGCCTAACCACGAGCAACTGACATTTTTCAATTTATTAAGATCTGACTTTATTTGTGTGAAAAGTGTTTTGTAATTCTGTTCATATAGGTCTTGGGTTTGCCTTGCCAGGTAGATTCCTAAATATTTTATAGTGCCTACAATAACTTTAAATGGAATTCCTCTTTCTACCTCTTGCTGTTGGGCTTTCTTAGTAATATATAGGAATGCCGAGGATTTACATGTTTATTTTATATTCTGCAACTAAAGCTAAAGTTATCTATTATTTCATGTAGTTTTTTACTTGAATCTCTAGGATTCTCTAAATAAATCATGATATTGTCTGCCAAGAGTGATAACCTAGTTTCTTCTTTGCCTATTCTAATTCCTTCAATTTCTTTTTCTTCTCTTATTGCTGAAGCTAACATTTCTAGTACCAAGTTGAATACTAGGGGTGATAATGGACATCTTTGTTTCACCCCCAACCTTATTGGAAGAGTTACACTATTTTCTAGTGGATACCTTTTGTAGTTCAAGGTTAGAAAATGGTATAATAATATCAATGGAAATGACATTTATGTGAGAGGCATTACCATATATTTTGGCAATGCACCATAAGGACCATGGGACCTTTCCTTCTGACTTGCAGCTGAAACATTCCTTATGTCTTGTCTCTGTCATTAGAATTAGTGAGTTCCTTGAGGTCAGGGACTGTCTTACTTTTCTTTTTCCATACCCAGGACTTAGCATAGCGCTTTGTACATAGTGCTTAATAAATACTTTATTCATCCATTCAAAGTACCAAGAGGGATTTAAGGACATCTAAGTTATCATCTTGCCTTCGACAAGCTTGTAATCTAGTAGTGCATTTGCAGTCATAGTACTGCTCAATAATAAGCAATCACTAGTCTCATCGTATGATCATAGAATTAAAGTTTTAAGGGAGTCTCTCTAGAGGCCATCTGGGCAGCTAGGTGGTGCAGTGGATAGAGCTCTGGGCCTGGGGTCAGGAAGACTTGAGTTCAAATCTGGCCTCAGACACTTCTAGTCATATGACCCTGGGCAAGTCACTTAACCCTTCTTGCCTCAGTTTCCCCATCTATAAAATGAGCTGGAGGAGGAAATGACAAACCACTCCAGTACCTTTGCCAAGAAAACTCTAAATATCATAGTCAGACATGACTGAAATGACTGCAAAACAAAAAGAGGCCATCTAGTCTAACCCCTAATTTTACAGCTCTTTTAAGTGAATTGTTCAGTGTCATCTTGGTAATAAGTGACAGACAGATACTTTGAAGCCATGCCCTGTGACTATAAATTCAGTACATTTCCTCCTTCCTCTGAACTATGGTCAAAGAATCTGATTGAATGACCAGCCTGCTGGTAATGAGCTTCTCCATATTTATTATTTTATAGTTATATCATTGTATTCCTCTTGTTTGATGGAGTTCAGAAAAAAATGGTCCTGAGACAATTCATCATTCTATTGTTGTTCTTTTATATTGAATGTTCTGGGGACTGTTTCACAGATTAATAAAGTGCTTTGTGAAATGAAACAAAAAACCATCTATAAGTTCACTGAAAGCATTTTTGGGAGAATTCCATTAGCAAACAGACCAACAGGGATAATACACACTTCCTGATCCCAAATGGATTTATTCTACTACTTCTCTCTGTCTCTCTGTCACTTTCTCTCTCTCTCTCTCTCTCTCTCTCTCTCTCTCTCTCTCTCTCTCTCTGTCTGTCTCTCTGGAGAGCAATTTGTTCTATGTGGTTTAGAGATTGAATATTAGATAACATCTATTAAAAATGATTTTCTCAAATTTTTATAGACTAACATTATGTCTGGGAGGTTGTGAGCAATAGTAGTGTCTGATAATACTTTATTTCCAATACAGTTTAATTGTTGAATTTCCAAGGATATTTTTGGGTCTGCATTTGTCTAGATATTTGTCATCAATAAATTTATGGATACATGAATGAATGAATAAAAAACATTTAAGTCTGTACTATGTGTGAAATACTGTGCTAAGTACTGAAAACATGAATGGAAAAGTATGATGTTTCTGTTCTTAAGGAGCTCATATTTTAATGGAGAGATGATACATGCAAGAAATCTCAGCTGAGATTCAGTTGGAAATGGACCTGAGGGTAGAAGGGCAAGGCAGAGAGTGATAATACAATATTCTATACTTGTCTTCCACTGATGATAAAATTTTGTAATCTGTACTTAGCTGTTGCCATTCCTAGTTTCCTGGTATATCCTGAATTGACAAGTCGAGGCTCCTTAAGGATAATGTTTCTGTAACTTCTGTTTGAAATCGCCTGGCTCTGACACTCCATTATCATAAACCTCTCTGTTAACTATTTTTTAAAAAAAATCTACTTGACTCAGCCATTTGTTTGATGCATTGCTGTTGACATTCGCTTTTTTCAACTCATGCAGATGTCATCCATAGGAAGGATCTCTTGAATTCATACTTGGATTTTACCTTTTTCATCAACTCTGTAGGCAATCCACTTTGGCTTACATTGGACAGATTTGGTGGCCTAGTCTGGTGGGTAACTGAACTTGGGTTCCAGAAATATTTCTCTATGTTTTTAACATATTCTTTTTTTCTCATGTGCCCTGAGAGTGTTTATCGGTTCTCTTCCTTCTTTTTTGATAAAAAAGTTCTAATCTTTCCATTTTTGTTTTGAGGTGATGGGCCTTTGATTATGTTAATATCGCATAGGTTTGTTAGATTACTTTCTAAATCCGTTGCCCAATATACTGTTACAAAAAGTACCTTAAGACTGTTACATAGATGTTAATTGTTCTAATGTGTCCTTCCACATGAATTTTGATTTCAGAATATTTATGTTTCTTCTTTTATAAAAAAATCTTATTTACATTATAAATATTTATAGATTACTCTCACTTCATGAGATATGTCTTGTAAGAAAGTAAAACAGGGAAAACCAATAATAGAGTGACCTTATCTAAAAGTACATATAATAATTCATATCTCTAGCACCATCCCTTGCCTTTCCATTAAACAAAATTAATATAAATCTATATTCACTTCTTCCCACCCTTGTCTCCCCTTGGTAAAAAAGAAATCTCAATAAATTTCACGTAACAAATGTGCATAGTCAAGCAAAATAAATCCCTCAGTGATTGTATACCCTCCCCCACACAAAAAAGGATGTCTCATTCCACTCACCTAAAAATCCATAATCTTTCTGTATTGGATGGGCTGTTCCATCACTGATTCTCTGAAATCACTAATGGTCATTGATAAAGTACTTTGCTAGTAACTTACATGTTGATGTGACATATTTAAGCCAATATTTGTGATTCCTATCTTGCTCTTAGTTTTCCAGTTTCAAAAAGGAATTGGAGTTGATGTAACTGTTCGGTCATTCATTATATTAATAATATACAAGCTTTCTTTTTCATATTTGAGCCCACTTGAATTTCCATTGTATAGCTTGGGTTAATAAGACCCAGGAAGATTTAGGGAAACACCTCTCCTAACTTCTAAATCATATAGACTTTGGAGTTCCTCTCTGTGACCACAAACTTTGTAAACTGAAAGGGGCATAGGCAAAGTCTTGCTGGTTTTTCTGAGTTCTGGTACTTTGAGGGAAACTTCCATCCAGAAACTAGGTGGATGGAAAAATGGTGGAGGAAGAAGAGGAAGTATGGCCACATCTGGGTCCATATTTACCCTTTCATGTCCAGCAAGGAACTTGCAGTAAGTACATTACCTTCTGTGCCCATGCCCCCTCCTCTTCTCATTTCCTTTTCCATTTCTCAAAACCATTATTTATGATTCATGAGTTCAGCCATTAGAATAATGGACTATGTGGACTATAGTCTAACCTAAATTGACTATAATCTAGCCTTCATCAATCAATCACTAAGCATTTATTAAGCACCTACTATGTATTAAGCACTGTACTAGGCACCAGGGATACAAAGACAGTAGTGAAATAATCCTGCCCTCAAGAAGCTTACATTTCTATTGGGGAGACATTGTACAAAAATAGATTGGGGTTCAGATTATGGACTGGGACTATTATTTGGTTGATAATTGAATGCCCAGTTGAAGAACTCCTACTACTGAAGCAGGTCAGCACTTTCTCTGAAATATATAAACTTAAAGAGTGGTTTAGAGCACTAGCAGCTTAAGTGACTTGCTCAAGGACACGTGTCCAGTATGTGTCAGAGGCAGGCCTGAAAATGACCTCTCAAGAAATCACAAATGAAAATTGCTTGTATATATTAGAACCAGAGGACAAAGTGAAGTTAGAAAGAATCCATGGATCACCCCATGGGGAAAAAAGACTCAGAAGGAAAAGTCCCAACAGTATTGGAGCCCCTACATCAAAGAAAAGATGCTACAGACATCTAGAAATAACTAGTTCAAATACCAATAGATTAAAGTCAAAATCCCTCAAAACTTGGCAGCTTCTAGTATAAATGAGAGAAGATCTTGGAGTAGAATATTCTAAAAGGCTAAAGATTTAGGTTTACAGATGAGATTTACTTAGGCGGCAAAGCAGAGTAGGGAAGAGTCTTGGTCATGTTTGTAGATTGCAAAGAAGTCATCAGTAAATAGGGAGACATTGAAGACAAGATGGTGTGAGGCTAACAGTGGAACTAACTTTTGATTCAAGAAAGCTGAGGCCTCTACATCTGAGCATGTCCTCAATAGCTAGGACCTGTGGGAGGAAGAAGAACAGACACCATGTAAACTATTGACCACTCCCTGCTTTTTGGGGTGTGTAATCAGACCAAAATTGCCTATGATCAGGTACCACATTGTCGTACTGTGGTCTCTTTCATTTCTCATAATCATCCAGCACTTGTCAAGTCAAACCAAGTTAAGTTATCCTTTCCCAATTGAGCTAAGAATATTGTGTGCATGGATTACACAGTGAAAGAGCAGGAAAACTGACAAATGAACTTGGCACATGATTTGTCATCCTTAATGTTCATTCATCTCATAACCATTATGTGGTTGCATAGACTCTTGAAATGTTTAAGCTGGAAATGTATCACCTGTCAGATAATCTTCCCGAGAATCTTGACTTCAGAAGTCTTTCTGGCTTTGGATGATGAATGGGAGGGACAAGATCAGTTCATTCATTTTGTGGCACACACATGTTAAAGCAGAGAAATAGCTGACAAACTGTTTATTGTCACTGACGTTTATTTTTCTTATGTGCTAAATGGTTTCCCCACCTCATTCATTGTCCAGGGCACAAAAATGACTAGCGTAAGAAAGACAATACTTAACGAATGCTAGACAAATGATAACTGAAGCTGTCTGGGACATGTTACGTGATAAATGAGAACCAAATTATGATGTCATTAGGCACGGATGCCTAATGTTATTATAAAGTGATGCATCACATAATGTCCTTCAACTATCTACCTATGGCTCAGCTCCTTACATAAGCCTCTTTCATTCAGTAGCTTCATTTTGGGTGGGTGAAGGGGTATGTGTGTGTGTGTATGTTAATCTGTTACTTCTGTTGCTTCTCAAAGTTATCTCATATTATCATTCAACTGTCACCCAAAGTCCTGAGGTCATTCTGTCCCTCCCCCCAACCTGAAATTTTTCTTCCTAAAATGTACTAGAAAAAGATCAGAATATTTTGGAGTATGGGCTAGGGTTGATTAACTTACAATCAATGATGTCGCCCCTTTCCTCTTAAGGAAGCAGTAAGATATTCTGGCCATTTAAGCAGATTAAACGATCAATCAATCTCAGTTACAGGTTTTAGTTTTAATCAGTCAGTCAATTATAAATTTGGATCTAAGTGCCCAAAGTCCTTGGAATTGGAAGGATGCCACACAAGAATCATGTTCAGGTTAAGAGAGAGGAACCTAGGTGTGGTCTATAAATTATCAATTATTATTACAACCAGAGTTTGGAACAAGCAAGTGTGGTATTCCTTAAAATCATTGAAGAGGAACTTTCTGGGGTTGGAAGATGTGTAGACCCAGAGGCTCAGCAGCAGCCGTGGCCTTGCTCTCCTTCATCCACCACCCCCGTTTTGCTGGAAGAGGAGCTGGTGAGCTTTAAAGGGGCTAGAGAATGTTGGACTTTCCTTTCTCCATTGGTGTCCTAGCAGGACTCCTGGGTCAGCTAATGGCAGTATTTTGATTGGGAGTCAAGGAAAAATTGTATGTAAATTCATGGCTCCATAGGGAGCCTAGTCAAGAAACTAAACCACATTTAAGGGGAACTTCTTGAGCACCCTAGGATGAGGTCAAGAGGACTTCCAAAAGCCAGCACCTGTGAGTTGCCTCTGTGCCACAGGTGTTCTCCAAACCTGAGCCAGTTTTCCCCTGGAAATTTTATTGTCTGTCTGTACTGGGTGGTAATGTATTACAGATTTGGGGGTGGGGGAGATTTTTTTGCCAAATGTTCTTACTATACTGCCCCTTTAAAAAGCCACTTAGGGCTGGTTGAATAAAATTACTCCATGGCAGTCTTAAGGGGAAGCATACTGGTGGGAGCTTGAACTGATGCATTTGAGAAAGCTACCCCACTGCCCCTCAGGGGTGGTCCTAGACCACTGAGGAGAGGTATGACCAGGCTTGATGTAAAAACCTGCCTTGTAAGTACATTTGTGGGTTAGGAGAGTAAATCTACAGCCTCACTGCATGTGATTTTGATAAGAGAATCATAGTTAACTCCTAATCATGCCCATAGTACATCACAGAAAAGACTCAAACCCTCTCTTCTCTCTGTCCTTCATTCTTCCATAGTCAAGTAACATCTTTCAATTTACATTTTTTCAGTCCATTCCTTAGTTATTCAAACATATTCTGTCAATGTTGCTAACTTCCTAGATATGCTCCTTCTTTCACCAAACCCAGAATAGTTTCCAGATACTCTATGACTAATACTGGTCCTGAGACTACTTTTGGAGACTGAAATAGACAGGTAGAATCATCAGTAGGTATGTGTCCCATAGTCTTGGGCTTATAGCAATTCTTCCATTCCTGTTGCCTTGCAGTATCTTAACATCTAACATATGCCAGTCTTGAAACAGCCCAATATATTGGCATACAATACTGAGAGAGGATCTTGCAACCATCAATCCCCCACTTCCTCCTCCAGTACCTTCCCCCTCAACTCCATAAGAAGCAAAAAGATAAATGCATGATATCTGTAGCTTTATATATTTTTTTTTACCAATGACCCATAGCATGGGTTTGTAGAGCAAAAAATTCCATCTTCACCACTGGGCATTTTGGATTACCTTAGATACGCTCCTTTATCCTTTTTGGAGAGTAACACATGGGTATTAATGTAAAGCATACTGGAGTTGGATTCAAGAGAGACCTGGATTTGAATCTTGCTTCTGATACCAATTTGTGTGAGTCAGTCGACAACTATTTATTAAGGACTTGGCATATGCTAGACACTATACCAAGCGATGGAGATTCAAAAAAGGGCCAAAAAAGTCCCTGCCCCCAAGGAGCATAAATTCTAATGGGAGAGACAATACATCAACAACTTAGTATATACGGGATATATATTGAGTAGATGGAAGGTAGTCTGCAAGGAAGGCATTAGTAGCAGAGGGGACTGGAAAAAGCCTCTTGCATAGGGAAGAACATTTTTTTTACTTTGTTGAGTCCTAACTTCTTTATCTCTAAAATGGGGATAAAGATACCTGTAGTGTCTTTTTTTGCCAGTATTGTGAGGATCTAATGTGATAATATATTAGGGTACTTTGCAGATTTTAAAGCACTATATGAATTGAACTGTGAATATTAAAAATATATTAATTTGTAAGAAATAATAAGAGCTTGTTTATATGACACAAAGCTATAAAAGACTTTCCCATTTAGTTCTTATAACATCTCTATGAGATAGGTAGTAGGTAAGTAATGCAAATTCTATGAACCATTTAAAGAACGAGAAAATCGAGGCTTAGAAACATTACACAGATATCTAGGAAAGGAACTGGGACTTGTATGCAAGTTTTCTGAGGGCAAATCCAGTGTGTTTTCTATACACTAAATTAAAATATCTATATTTGTCACAAAAAAATGAGAGCTTTGTGAGTTTACTTACTTTGCTCACATCAAAACAGTGTATATAAGCCACATTTCTGAAATTGTGTTTAAGTCTATAAGGCTATAAGTGGGCTATAGCCTATTACTAAAGATAATGGGTACAGAAAGTGGTGAAAGGGATATCATTAGGGAAATTTGTGATTAGAAAAGAAAGCAAAGCAGTTTTATATCAAGAGCAATTTATGCAGTCCTCTTGCATGTTGGGTGGGTCCTTATTGGAGGACTTACAGGAGGTCATGGACAAAAAGTGCTGTTACTGTTTTTAGTCCTGTCTGACTTGTGATCCCATTTAGGGTTTTCTTACCCAGGATACTAGTGGTTTGCCATTCTCTTCTCTAGCTCATTTTACAGATGAAGAAACTGAGGCAAACAGGGTTGTGACTTGCTGATGGTCACTTACAGTGTCTGAGGCTGAATTTGAAGTCAAGTCTTCCTGAGCTCAGACTCCCTGTTCTATCTACTTTCTTGCTTACTAGAGAGGCAGCTGGAGGACTTTGAATCTTTGAACACTTCATTCTCATCTACTTGCTAGTTGTTACCTCCTAACCTTGCTTCTGAACTTCTTTGGGCTATTTTTTGGAACCTTTACCCTGATGCTTATTAGCTGAATGAACTTGGACTTGGGACTTGATCTCTCAAAATGGGCATAATAATTTCCTCTTCTCAAAATGAAAACTCTCAAGAAATATTATAGCCAAAATTCTGAGCTTCCACATCAAAGACAAAAAAAAAATACTGGAAGCAATTAGAAAGAAAGAAAGAAGTATCAAGGATTCATAAGTGTCACACACACACACACACACACACTTTAGCAGCCACCAGTGTAAAGGAATGGAGACTTTGGAACATGGTATTTCAGAAGGCAAAAGATATGTAAGTATACATCTGGGTAAGAATAACTTTCCCAGAAAAAAACTGAGTATAATCTGTTGGAGCAAAAAGAAAAGTACTCTAATGAAAAGAGGACTTCCAAGCATTCCTGATAAAAAGACCAGAGTTGAGAAGAGATTTTAAAATACAATAAGCAGGAAAAATGTAAAAATGTAAATATTAATAAATAATCACAAGGGACTAAACGAGAATAAGTTGATTGCCTTCTATTATGGGGAGATTTTACAAATATACATATATATTATGTGTGTGTGTGTCTGTTTGTATGTATGTATAATCCTCTCAGAACTCTATTATCACCATGGGTCCTCAGGAAATCAAATTAGAGAATGAGAATGGTTCTGTTTTGTTATATTTCTTATTATCTCAAAAGAGTAATGAAAATGGAAGGGAAGAGAAATAACTAGGGCAGGGAACAGAGAGGAAAGATGGAGGAAATTATCTTACATAATCACTAACATGTTTAAAGCACCAAACATTAAACCGACTTGTCCATGTTAGTTGTCAGACATTGGTGTTAGTAAGAAACAGATTTTACCTGTCCAAAATGGCAACAGACATCACTAAATTAAAAAAGGTAAAATAAAAACCCTGAAGTCAATGGGAATATGGTAGAATGTTTTATAAGAAATGTGAGTAAAACAGGGATACCTACTCTCTCCACCATTATTTGATATAGTTTTGGAGATGCTAGCAAACGCATTAAGACAAGAGAAAGAAATTAAACTCATAGAGATAAATCAAGAAGAGATAAAAGTATGCCTTTTGCTGATGATATGATGGCTTACTTTAAAGTCCTTGAGAATCATCCAAGATACTTATTGAAGCAATAACTTCTGCAAAATTGTGAGTTACAAAATAAACCTTTATAATTAATAGAATTTTTTCTATATTAGTAACAAAATCCAAGAAGAAATAATAGAAAGGTAAACTCTATTGCAAATAACTACAAAATGCATAAAGTATCTGAGAGTCAATCTACCAAAGAACATAAATTTGTATAGATGCAATTACAAAGTATTTCTTAAAGAAATAAAGAACAATTAAATAGCTTGAATGATATTCAGTGCTCATGACTGGGTTGTACAAATATAATAAAAATAACAATATTCCCACATTAATTTACAAGCATTATAGAACTTGATAAATTATAAAATTAATTTAAAGAAGTTTAGAAATCAAGAGAAAATATTAAAACAGGTATAGATGAAAGTGGAATAGTACTTCTAGACCTCAAACTATATTATAAAATAGCAGTCATCCAAACCATCTCATACTGTTTAAAAAAATATAGAGCTAGATAAATGGACAAACTACACAGGAGAGAATCAGAAACAACAGAACTTAACTCAATGCTTGATCAAGTGGAAAATATAGATTACCTATGAAAAACATTCCTTATTTGATTAAAAAAAACTTCTGAGGAAACTGGAAACCAGTCTGGCAGAAAGTAGATTTAGATCAATATCTTATACCAAATTCCACAATACATTCTAAATTGATATGTCTCCTTAATGGTAATAATCAGAGTATATAAGAATTAGAATAGAAGCATATCATGCACCTCTCACAACTGTGGGTAAGAAATTTATTTTTAATGAAATGAGATAAAGGCAATTTCAAAAGATAAAATAGATAACTTTGATTACACTAAACTAAAAAGCTTTCTACACAAACAAAATCAATCCACCTAAGAAGGGAAGTGATTGAATGGAGAAAAAAATCCTCTGTCAAATTTCTCTGATAAGAGTATGATATCCAAGATATTTAAAAAAAAACCATTTAGCATGTATGTATAAGCCTGTTTCCCAATGGCCAAAAAGCAATTTCATGATAGATCAGAAGACTTGAATAAACAATCCTCAAAATAATTGCAAATTATTACCAATCTCATGAAAGGTGTTCCAAATCACTAATGATAAAAGAAGTGCAAATTATCATAACTCTAAGGTTTTATCTTATATCTTGAAAATTGGCAAGGATAACAAGAGATGGGAAGAGTCAATATTTGATAGTTTGTGAGAAGATAGGCACACTAGTGCATTGTTGGTAGAGCTTTGAATTTTAAGTGACTAAAATTTCCATATCCTTTGACACAGAGATTCCATTATAAGGCTTATTCACCAAGAAGGCCATTGATAAGAAGAAAACTTCCATATACACCAAAATATTTCATAGCTGTCCCCCACTTTTTTT
>JAQQSZ010008858.1:0-12926 GCA_028646595.1 Phalanger gymnotis
AAACGACTCAAAACAACATTTCACGAGAAGAGAGGAGTGTTTGCTCCCACGTCACCACTGAGAAAGAATAAGTTAGTTGGACGTGGGCTAAGAGTAAAATGAAGGCGTATCCCATTCATTACCAATGGGCAGGCAGGAGGGTGAGGGGACGCCAGCTTTCGAGACTGGCCATCCAATCTCGGGGAGGCAAAGACTGACCGGGACCCTGACCAGAGGCGCTGCCCTGTCCCAGGTGCTGAGGGGAATAGCTTTTCCAAGGGTCAGCGGAGGCCCAGGGACCCACGGGGAGGAGGGGGGTGCGAGGGGAGTGGTCTTAGGCTGCTCTAGGGGTGCCTTCCATTCTCTCCCCCACTGCCCTCTCACCGATTCTCTTTATCCAGATCGTTCACGCCGGACTTTCCGAGCATCAGTAGCTGCTGCACCTTGGACACGTCCCCGGTCGAGGCAGCTTTGTGGATCTTCCCGAGGTCCTTGACCCTGATGAGGTATCCGGCATTAGGGCCGGAGGGTTGGACCCCGCTGTCCCTTCGCGGGGGGATGGAGGCGCGAGACCGGGACGCCTCTTTCTTGCTGCCGAAGCTGAAAATCTTCTTCATTCCGGGGACCGGCTTCAGAGATGGTCGGGAGAACTCGCGAGGGACTATTCCTTGGTCTCTCAGCCTTCTCCGGGCCCTCGCTTCCGTTGCAGAAAAGTTCAGTGGACACTCCAAACTGGTTATAAACAGTTATAAAGGATTCAACCCTAGAGAGATGGTTGTAACCCCGACAACGCTGCGAGCGAGACTGGACTGCGCATGCGTTTGTCAGATGCGCGGGTCACGCGCATGTGCCCAATGGTAAAGTCACACATGCGCGACTGCGCATGTGCACAGTAGGTTGGCTCTCTGTGGGAGGGTCCAAAGCTCAAGATCTTGAGTGTTGCTGAGCCCAAGGCTGTCTGCTCGCCCTGCTGGAGCGTCTTTCGAATCTGGTGCTGAAACACAGGAAGCACAGGAGCGGGCCGGAGACAGGGCGGGGGTTGCGGGGGGAGAGGTGTGGCCTAATGGGAAGTGTGCTGTATCCTATGCAGAGGCCTCCTAAATCCCTGAGTTCTCTTGTTTCCCTTTGTGAATGTTGGCAGAGCGCTCCCTCTCCGAGCCTCAGTTTCTTCTTCTGTAAAATGAAGAGGTTGAACCAGATAACCTCCCAAGTGTCTTCCAGCCATTAATAATTCTGTGAAGCCCAGACCGAAAAAGAGCACCGTGGAGATCTGATGGATTCCTCTTTCTCCTGATTCTCTCTTCCTTTTTATTACCTTTAGGAGAGGAGGGCCATGATTTGTATGGGACAGGGAGCCTGGCACAGGGAGGGGGGAGCTGGCCTAAGCCAGGAAGCCCTGGGTTCAAACCCAGCCTCTGCAGATTTACAATTGCCCTATTGATGCTGTTATTAATGGTGGGGAGGAGGGGGTTACAGCAGTTCATTGGGAAAAGATATGTCAATTTTAGCTGATCATAAATTGCTAAAAGAGTTAAATGTACCCTAAGGCTTTAGTAATAGAATAATAGGGTTTAAATCACAGAGGCTAATAGTCCTATTCAACTCTGGGCTGAAGGGACTCTGTCCAGAGTATTGTGTTTAACTACGGATGCTTCATCTTAACAGGGACATCGATAAATTCCGAGATGAGAGATATGGATCAACTAAGAATACTTAAGATACAGAAGGCTAAGTGAAGGCGTAATGTCTGTTTTCAAATATGTGAAGGGCCATTGTGGAGACCTGGGTATCTCTACAGGGTGTCCCTAAAGTCTGGATGCACAGGAAATCTCATTAATACCTCATTAACCGTTTCACTGAAGACTGTGTTGCTCAGAGACTTCTTTTTCTGGGGCATGCTAAAGGAGAAGGTGTAGTCAATGAAAATCACAGATGCAACATATGTCATTGAACGCATGAACACATAAAGACTGAATGTGCTAAAATTGATGGCAATATGGGGTTATTGCATGAATCTTGCAAAGCACATCAACCTTTGTATCACAAATGATGGAAATCATATTGAAGTTATTTGTTAATATTCCAATTAAATAAAACGTTGAAAATTTTATTCATTTCTTGAAAATTGCCTATGTGTCCAGACTTTAGGAACACCCTGTAGAATGGATTCCCAAGAACAATGATGGAAGGAGCCTGGTTTTGACTTTTATAAGGAAAAATAACTTTATAGAAATGGAATGGACTGCTTGTGAGACAATTCCCTTCAAGTAGAAGCTATCTGACCATAGTGCAGAAACATTTCTTATATTTATTGCAAGGCTGGATTCTGTGATTTTTAAGGTTTCTTCCAATACAGATATTTTGATTGTCTGTATTAGTTTATAATACTGTTGCAGGCTTCCATTAGAATAGATCATCAAAATTGGCTTCATCTTTAAGATACATATAATGTACGGCAGAAGCTAGAAGTATTTTGTTTATTAACGTTAGTTCGACCCTCCAAACGTGACAAAAATTCTGCAAAGGGGAATGGAACAGGCTATTATCTAATTGGCCTTGGCTCCCCTCCCCCTTTTTCTCCTCTGCTGTTTTTCATTCATGATATGAATTGTATTCTCTACGTTACTAGTATTCATCCTGTTCATTCATGATCAATGGATTTCATAATACAGAAATGATATATACCCACCATGACGACCCAGTCCTGCTGCTGCTGTTGCTTCTTCTTCTTCCTCTTCTTCACCTTCTCCTTCTCTTCCATCTTCTTCTTCTTGTCCAGCTCCTCCTCCTCTTCCTCTTACTCCTTTTTTTCTGTCCAAACAACCAAAATGTAAGCTCATCCTGTAGGTCTTTTGGTCTCAGCAGTGGACTATTTATGGCCCAATTTATAAGTCAGAAGATCCATATGTTGTTAGTTGTACTTGTGCCATGACTGCTCAATATTTCTTCAAAGATAGACCCTCCATTCTATTCTGCCAAACCTGATATCCTACCAAACTTCAATGCTGTCTCTAAATGGCATATAGTGTTCAATAACATTATCTGCCATCTGGGACCATGATCTAGTACCCTTGACTACATTTGGGTTATGGCTTGTCTAGCTAGAAGTCCTATTTAGCAAGTAATAGACTCCCTCATTGTATACATATTATATGTATAATTTGTGGACAGAAAATTAGCAGTGTATTGTATAACTATTTTCTAACATGCACATAATTGTTATTGGGGAGAGGGCTAATGTATATGTTACAAAAAAACTCTAGCTGAGAAGGGAAGAATAAATTAATAAATTAAGTTTGTTAATACTTCAAATATAGAGGCAAATCATTAATTAAAACCTCATGACTTAATGACAACTGTTTGGCTGCAATCTAGTATGAAATATGTGGAAGGAAAAAATATTTTCATGAGTTTTTAATGAAGACAGATGAAAATAGACTAGATGAAAATGGAAAAATAATTCCCATTATAATTATTATTGATGATACTAATAGCTCCCATGTACTTAGTTTCTTGTGATTTATACAGCACTTTATATACTTTATCCCCATTTTTACAACAATCCTGTGAAATAGGCAGTATGATTATCTCCATTTGATGGTTTGGAACACAGCTCTTTGGATGCCAAATCTAATATATAAAGCCATGCATAATGAAGTTCTCATTGGTTTTCCTTTTTATAAAACACATATGTGTAATGTGTGCCCTTTTCCCCATCTGTTCTTGAGACTATATAGACTATATAGATTCTGCCTATCTAGGATGTCAGGCCTATGTATGTGAAGTCTTCCCATTGGTTCTCAAGCCAGAACTTAGCTAGCTTCCAATTCAAATAAAATCTTATGAATTAGTCACATTATTTGGATTTACACTACATGTTTGAATTGGGCTGGAACCAACTGCCATATTTTGCATGATTATAATTTCAAATAGTGTGATTATGTGGGACAACTCCAGGGGATTCATTATTGGTACTTATCAAGACTTATCTGTATACCCACATTTCTGGATTAAGAACCAATGAGGAAGCTCAAACCTCTGCCCTAGCCCCCTCCCCCATAATGTTCCTTTCCTTTTATGGCTTCTAATCATAAGGACTCTTCAAAGTTTCATGAGAGAGTAGAGTAAGGGAATGATGGAAACTTTGTCTTTCAGAATCACTAGATGGCTGAGCAGCAACCTCATGGATGAGCCCAGGAGACCTTGTAAGTTCCAGAAGGTCATGAGGTCCTGGGAGGCCATTAAAGCTGTGGCCATAGTGTTTACTGAAGTGGTCAATTGTATGGCAGCAGCAAGAGTGGGCTGGAACAAAAGGAACAGTTGGCATTTGAGAAAGAGGAGCCACTGGAAAAGATCTGCCTTGGAGATCTGTGTGTGTGTGTGTGTGTATACATATATAATGTATACATATCTATGTATATGCATATACAGACATACACACATATATGGTATTTGATTTAACCTGTTCATTAAAAATGTGAAATAACTAATTAGAAGAATCGTCAAATTTAATTATATTTCAAGAATTGCTCCCTGCCTCCTGGCAGATAATTACAAGTTACAAGTTGACTACAGGTTGAATTTCCAAATCCTATTGAAGTTATTCTATTAATGTACACTATAATTCCCTTATGCTCATCAATGCTTTCTATATGGGGAGGAAACAAACTGTTCTACAATCTGATGCATGGGATAGCTTTTTACTTTTTCTCCTTATTTTGGGATACTCTAGATTACAGCCAAAGGCAACATTATTGTAAATAGCAACTTTCCTTGTGAAGCAGAGGTGGGGTGGGGGGTAAGTGGATATTCTAATAGGTTCCAATTCCATGGCTTTCTTCTGCTATTTGAAAGTCGAGCTTCTCCCAGAATTGAACCCTAGGAAAAGGGTGATGGCAGGTAAAAGACAAAAATTTGTGAAGGTTGAGAGTTTTTGTGTCTTCAGCCAAGGGCAATCTAGCTAGCTGTTGTACTTGATTTGGGGGCTTTGGAATAATTTTGGTACCCTTTGCACTTGGTTGGCAACTAGGGGGCACAGTGGATTGAATGCAGGACTGGGAGCCAGGAAGACCTTAGTTCAAGTCCAGCCTCAGATACTTACTAGCTGTGTGACCCTAGCCAAGTCACTTAACTTCTGTTTGTCTCAGTTTCCTCATCTGTAAAATGGGGATAATAATAGCACCCACATCCCAGGATTGTTGTGAGGATCAAATGAGATAATATTTGTAAAGTGCTTAGCACATGGCCTGGCATGTAGTAAGTACTATATAAATGCTAGCCATTCTTATTATTCTTTTCATTATAATTATTAGAGGGATTTTCCACACAGGACTCTTGGAAAGTTGGTGGGGGGCTTTCTGTATGGAGCGTCTAGCATGGACTCAACTAGCTAGATTTCTGCTAGGGACTCTAGATTTCCTTTGAGTCTTTTGTGTATTTCTTTCCCTTAGCACTGCCCTTGAGAACATTGTACAGTCCTATAGGTAATAGAAGGAAGAGCTTGTGCCAGAGTGATTATAATTAGAGCAGGAGGAGGGAGCTGGTGCCAAAGGAATCATTTTCATGGACAGGGGTGGAGAGGGAGAGAGAGAAAAAAAGAGAGACAGAGAGAGACAGAGAGAGACAGAGAGGCTGAAAAATCAGGAAAATTCCACTTAGTGTTAAGTCTTGTATTTTGTGAAAGTGAAGTGTACTGACCTTTGCAGTAACACTGCAAAAACTGAATATTAGCTTACTAAAGTGTCTGATAGTGCTAAATTCCTGGATTTTAGTCTAATCATTCTATGATTCTTTATTACTTAGCATTTTCTTTTCTGTCTGGGAATAAAGCTGTCTGCTACATATCTGATTCTTTTTTTTAACTGTTTCCCTTTTTGCAGGAAACTATAGGCTATAGTCAAATATAGAATTATCCTTGGAATTGGGGAGGGGGCCTATTATATTGGAGAGCCTAGGTCCTCTATTGAGAAGTCAAGCTTCCAAGCCCAGTGTGAAAACTTTGACAAACCACAATGGCAAGTGAAAGCCTGGGATTTGCCTAGGTTATAGGTGCTTGGGACCTCAGCTAAGCAATGCCTCACCACCTACTGTGCTGGATATTATCCTGAGTGGGTAGAGAGAGTATCACTGAGTTATCATAGAATTGTAAGAGATAAAATAAATTTGAAGTCTAATCCAAATTTCAACTGAATAATTGGGCTTCTGTGGAGCCAAGAGGAGTTAAGGAAGTTCATTTTGTCCTAGGCAGAATAGTGCCCCCTTGGAGGAAACCAGTTTTAAACTCAGCACCACTTTCCATATTTCTCATGGACTCAAATTCTTGTTCCCATTCCCCTCCCTCTAGACAGAGTATATTACCAACGCGATACCCATAGCAGCTGCTATGAATGTGCCGGGGTATTCCCAGGTTTGAAGCACAAGATAAAACAAACTCTCTTCATGGGATACAAATCCAAAACATTTATTCAAACACCAGAAAGCCAAATCCAACATAGCAACAAAGAAATCTATACACATTATTATTGCAGGGAACACCACCATCCCCAAGGCTTTCCTCTATCAGGTCTCCCCACAAACAAACTTCCTTAAGCAAAATCACTCCCTCTCTCGCTCATGCTAGCTGCTGCGCTCCCCTGCCTCCTCTCTCTCCAAGCTCCAACTCATTCCCACTTCTTGCTCCATCCCTTCCAGCTCCATCCATTCAGCAAGCTCCTCCAACCACAGGCTCATGTGACTCAGGCTTCTATGTGACTTAAGCAGGTCGCAAAGGCCTATTAATGGATGGGAAAGATCTTCTCATTCTATTAACAATACACAAAGTAGGGTTTGTAGTTCTGGGGATGTTTAAGAGCATAAGGCTCTTGCCTTGGTGTTGTAAAGCTCCTACCCTGTGCTTTATCTAATAAAAAAACCCAACCATATTTATTTACTTATTTTTAGTTTTCAACATTCACTTCCACAATATTTTGAGTTCCAAATCTTCTTCCTCTCCTTCTCCTCTCTCCCCCACCCCGAGACAGCGTGAAATCCAATATAGGCTCAACCTATACTTTCATGTTGAGCATATTTTCACATTGGTCATGTTGTAAAGAAGTATTAGAACCAATTAGAACGAATAACTTACCTAACAATGTGAAAGAACAAACAAAAAATGAGAGCAAATAGTATCCTTTGATTTGCATTCAGACTCCATGGTTCTTTTTTCTGGATGTGGATAGCATTTTCCATCATGAATCTTTGGGAGTTTTCTTTGATCCTTGTTTTAAGAAGAAGTCCATCAAAGTTAGTCATGGCACAGTGCCTAGTTTTGCTGGTTCTGCTCACTTCACTCAACATTCATTCATCTTAGTCTTTACAGGTTTTTCTGAAGTCTGCCTGCTCATCACTTCTTATGTAACAATAGTATTCCATTACATTCATATATCACAATTTGTTCAGCCATTCCCCAATCGATGAGCATCCCCACAATTTCAATTCTTGGCCACCACAAAAAGAGCTGATATGAATATTTTTGTAGGTGTGAGTCCTTTTTCCATTTTATGATCTCTATGGGATATGGTCTTAGAAGTGGTATTGATGGGTCACAGTTTTATAGTTGTTTGGGCATCGTTCCAAATTGCTCACCAGAATGGTTGGGTCACTTTATAACTTCACCAGCAATGCATTAGTGTTCCAATTTTCCCAAATCTTCTCCAACATTCATCATTTTCCTGTTTTGTCATATTAGCCAATCTGATGGGTGTGATGTGGTACCTCAGAGTTGTTTTGATTTGCATTTCTCTAGTCAATAATGATTTAGAGCAATTTTTTATGACTGTAGTTATCTTTAATTTCTTCCTCTGAAAAATGCCTTTTCATATCCTTTAACCATTTATCAATTGGGGAATGACTTGTGTTCTTAAAAATTTGACTCAGTTCTCTATATATTTTAGAAATGAGGTCTTCATCACAGACACTAGCAGTAAAAATTGTTTCCTAGCTTTCTGCTTCCCATCTAATCTTGGTTGCATTGGCTTTGTTTGTGAAAAAAAATTCGATTTAATGTAATCTAAATGATCCATTTTGCATTTCAGAATGTTCTCTATCTCTTGTTTGGTCATAAATTCTTCCATTCTCTACAAATCTGATAGGTAAACTATTCCTTGCTCTCCTAGTTTACTTATAGTATCAGCATTTATTTCTAAATTGTGTACCCAATTTGACTTTTTCTTGCTATATGGTGTACAACGTTGGTCTATGCCCAGTTTCTGCCATAATATTTTCCAGTTTTCCCAGCAGTTTTTGTTAAATAATGAGTTCTTATCCCAGAAGCTGAACTCTTTGGCTTTATTAAACAGTAGATTTCTATAGTCATTGACTACTGTGTCTTGTATACCTAACTCATTCCATTGATGCACCACTTTTTTTCTTAGCCAGTACCAACTAATTTTGATAATAGCTACTTTATAATACAGTTTAAGATCCGGTATATCTAGGCCACCTTCCCTTACAGTTCTTTTCATCAGTTTTCTTGGTATTCTGGACCTTTTGTTCTTCCAGACGAATTGTGTTTTTTTTATAGTTCTATAAAATATTTTGGTAGTTTGATTGGAATGGCATTGAATAAGTAAATTATTTTATGTAGAATTATCATTTATCTTATATTAGCTTGAGTTACCCATGAGCAACTGATTTTTTCCCCAGTTATTTAGATCTGACTTCATTTGTGTGAAAAGTGTTTTGTAATTGTACTCATATAGTTCCTGGGTTTGTCTTGGCAGGTTGACTCCCAAATATTTTATAATGTCTACAGTAACTTTAAATGGAATTTCTCTTTCTATCTCTTGCTCTTGGGCTTTGTTAGTAATATATAGAAATGCCAATGATTTATGTTGCTCTATTTTATATCCTGCAACTTTGCTAAAGGTTTTTATTATTCCAAGTAGTTTTTTTACTTGATTCCCTAAGTATGCCATCATATTATGTAGAAACGGTGATAGTTTTGTTTACTCTTTGCCTATTATAATTCCTTCAATTTCTTTTTCTTCTCTTAAGCTAACATTTCTAGTACAGCCCCATGCTTTATCTATTCAGATCAAAAGGTACAGTGGATGGACTTCAAGACAAATTGTAGTCTAGTTGTTTTTGTTTGCCTACAACTTTTATGCATACGAAGTTGTTGCTATAGCATTTTGCATTAATAGAATCCAGGGCAAGATAAAATGAGAATGAGACAGCTGTGTTGAAACAGTTAATAAACAGTTGTAATGTAGTTATATTAATTTTTGAAACCTTATCAAAAATTGATCATAAGATGATATTTTTTTTTGGTTGCAGCAATTCATGAAAGATTATTCTCTAGGCATAGAGGTGACCTGCATTATTCCAGGAAATAACTGTACCAGTAAAATCACAATTCTGCCACATTTTTGTTTTCTTGGAAATTACTTAATCCCAAGTAACAGAAAGGAGATGGAATGATGCTTATTTCTTTCTGTCCTATAATTCTTCAAATAATTAAATAGTTATTTTATAATAATTGTTAATATTCCATAATTGGGAAAAGAAAAAAGATAGTATCTTAGTAAACAAATAAGCAAGATCTTGCTTAGCATACTCCTATAACAATAATTAGCACTTATATAGGGCTTACAGTGCCTTGCATATGTAAGTCTCATTTAATCCTCACAACAACCCTGTGAGGTAGGTGCTATTATTACAACTGAAGTAACTAATATTGAGAAATGTTTAGTGACTTGTCCAGAGTCACATAACTAGAGAATATCTGAGTTTGAATTTGAAATAAGGTCTTCCTGATTGTGCAACACTCTGTACCTTGTACCACCTCCATCATTATCAACAAACGTTAATCATTATTCCTGAAAGTGTTGATTAGTACTTGTTATATTATATTACTTGATAATCACAATGATGAAAGCACAAGAAACTTATTCTATTAAACTCAATTGCAGATATGCTGTTAAGAAAGAACGTTATGAGTCTCAATTGTACAAAGTCCATTTTACATAACTGAATGATGAATACCTAGGCAGCATTAGAGCTGTGTAAAGTTAGAACCAGACTTAGAATTCATAAATTCTGCTTTATGGATTTTCAATTTTTGTTTTTAATCTGTCCATAAAAATCTTTCACTGACTAAATTTGTGACGAGAAACAAATGAACCTTTGGTTCATTACAAAAGTAAAGTTTAATGATGGCAGCAACAATAGTTCACATGAGCTGAGTTGTGAAGAGTCTGCTGTTTTAGCCATGCCTCTGGCCTCTGTGCCTGCCAGAGAAATGATTGTCAATTGACTGATTTTTTTGAATATTGTGATTATCAAGCAATATTTTCATTCTATTTGAAATGAAGTAATAATTGCAACTCTAGAAGGGAACAAAAAGTCTGAAAATACTTCTATCAATTGATACAAAGTAAAATGAACAGAACAAGAGAGAAATTTATACAAAAAGAAAGCATGTTTAATCTCCATTTTATTTTGTTTTTCTGTTAACAAGCATTAATTTTCTCTCCCTCCCAGCACTTCCCCTATTTGAAAGAAAAACAAAACTGATGTATCAAATATGCATAGCCAAACAAAACAGATTTCCATATTGTCTGTGCCCAAAAATCTAGGTTTTTTGTTGTGATAAAAATTTGTAATAAAGAGAAATTGAGGCACAAGATTTTGCACATGATTAATTTGTTAGCAATGCTAATACTTGCCAATAAAAGGAGTTCAATGAGGTCTCAGTAGTCAAAGATACATCTGATAGTCAGAGCAGCCTTTTATGCAGCTGATTACATAAGGTATAATGATGCAAACTAACCCAAGAATAAGACTGATTTAAAGCATAGTTGGAGGGTGGACTTACATTTTACTAAGTCATGCTGAATTGCAAGACTGGGTTCCCATAATCTGTATAAATGTTGAAAACAGAGCTAAACCACATCCTTTGGAAAGTCCCATGCCAGATAGGACTTAACAACAGAGAGACCCAGTGCTAGGCAAAACATCTCCTGACCAGACTGGCTCATCTTGCACTTATTTCCATTATATCCTACATGAGACAGGACCAGTTTGTAGCCCTTATGATTAGGGAACTAAACTGTTACAAATTCTACCACCGAGGCACATACAATTAAATCTCTATTGTATCTATAAATATTAATTCCAGTGATTAATTAAAACTCTTGTTAGAAACATACTTACATTGTCTAGGAATAAACAATACTCACTGGGAAGCCAGGAATATTTTAATCATAATTTTCATTTATTCCCCCTGAATAAATGGCTACCTCTCCTGAACAAAGTACAGGAGAAAGTACAAAGGATTCAGATAGACACCAATCCTTTTATAGACCCTCCCCTTGAATCTCCCACCAGGCTCTTCATTGGCCAGACCTTACACCCGACCTGAGGCCTGGTTTCTGCTAAAGCTGGGGTGGGGGAGGGGTAGAGGGGCACCTTCAATTCAGGAGGATGAGATTTCACTAAGGAATTAACAACAGGCTCCAGTACATACATAAATACATTAAATAACCAATTTTTAACGTCATACAAATAAATTCTTAACCTTTTAGTCATGCCATGTTTCTTTGATGGCATTTACAAAATAAACCACAAACCATTCTTCTTTTAACATTATTAATTGTAACAAAGCTTTAGACAAGCATGATATTAACCAAATAACAAAATACTATTCTCACAGGCCCTTGACCTAATTGTCTCCATACCATTACCAAGAATTTAAAAGACCCTAACTTATACATGACCCTATACAAAGCCCTTATAAGCTACCCTAACTTGTACAGAAACACTAGTCCCAGTTCTATAGTAACCTAAGACATTCCATAATCAATTATTTTAACAGAATTATTACTGTACTTATAAAACCTGATTATAGAAATTTGCCAGTTAGAGATTAGGGACTTATAGTAAGGGGATGCTATTTCCCCAGCTTCCTCTCAGCTCCAGGCAGAAGTTATGTCAGACTGCAAGCTGCATTGAGCCAGGTTAAAGTCTGCCAGGTTTCAGTTAAGGGATCAGGTCAAGAGGGTCCCACCTCAGCACATGTGGAACAGTTGCCCTCTTAACTTTACCATGAAATTATACCTGCAGTTCACACCTGCTCCCCCCCCCCCAGGGTTGCTGGCATCTTGGATCAGCCTTCCTTGATATTCACACCTGGAGTTAGACTCAAAAAAAAAAAAAAACAGTCAGTTAACAGTCCCATTAAGTCTTTTAATAGCAAGTTCCAATAATCAGTTTAAGATATGACTATAATCTCACATGGCTTAAGGAACATCCTTAAAGTGAACTTTAAATAGCTTACATGTACTTCCACTTTTGTTCATAAAGTCTTCCCGTTAAGATTATAAGTTATTGCTCTAACACATTTGCATTAGTTTCCCAGGATTTTCTATTCTCCTCTAACTACACCTGATCTGAAAGAATGAGATATTCTTGAAGAATTGAACCACACAAATATGATAGGGTCAAATATTAACTCTAGGGGCGGAGCCAAGATGGCGGCTGGGAAGCAGTGACTGGCGTGAGCTCCCCACCAAGTTCCTCCAAAAACCTATAAAACAATGGCTCTGAACCAATTTTAGAGCTGCAGAACCCACAAAGTGGCAGAGGGAAGCTGGGCTCCACCACAGGACAGCCTGGATGGTCCCTGGGTAAGGTCGGTCCCACACGGACCTCCCAGCCCCCAGCCGAGGGGAGTGGAGCTGAGACCAGGGCACACGGCGCGAACAGACCAGACGCGGACCTACCAGACCAGGAGACGAGCGGAAAGTGCACTGGCATCCCGAAATACCGAGCTGTGGCATGTACCAGACCTCTCAACCCACAAAGAGCAAAGACAGCAGAGAAGGTTAGTGGGAAAAGCTGTGTGACTGAGTTTGCGGTTCCGGCCATTTGCCCCTGGGGCAGCAGAGGTGGGGCAGCTTTAGAAATAG
>JAQQSZ010008859.1:0-12926 GCA_028646595.1 Phalanger gymnotis
GGGTCAAGGGAGAAAATTCAATAAAGGGGGATAGGTTAGGAAGAAGCAAAATATAGTTAGTCTTTCACAATATGAGTATTGTGGAAGGGTTATACATAATGATATGCATGGGGCCCATGTTGAATTGCTTGACTTCTTAGGGAGGCTGGGTGGGAAGGGAAGAGGGGAGAGAATTTGGAACTCAAAGTTTTAAAAAGTAGATGTTCAAAAACAAAAACAAAAAAGTTTTTGCAGGCAACAAGAAAATAAAATACACATGCAATGGGGCATAGAAATTTATCTTGCCCTACAAGAAAGGAAGGGAAAAGGGGATGGGAGGGGAGTGGGGTGACAGATGGGAGGGCATACTGGGGAACAGGGCAACCAGAATATACACCATGTTGGAGTGGGTGGGAGGGTAGAAATGGGGAGAAAATTTGTAATTCAAGCTCCTGTGAAAATCAATGCTGAAAACTAAATCTATTAAGTAAAATTTATAGAAAAAAAAGAATCCCTCCAGATATAGTCTGCTATAAAGATAGGGACATTTCATTTGGAATTAAAAAAAAACAAAATTCAAAAGCTAGGCTCAAAATCTAGTTCTGACACTTTCTACCCATGTAAAGTTATATAAGTCTTTCAGATTATCTAGGCCTCACTTTTATTACAGGCATCTAGGTGGCCCAGTGAATAGAGTACTGGGCCAGGAATCAGACAGGAAGACCTGAGTTCAGAATCACTTATTAGCTATGTGGCCTTGTACAAGTCACTGAAATTTTGCCTCAGTTTCCTCACTTCCCAGAGTTGTTGAGACTTTCAAATGAAATAATATTTGTAAAGCACTTAACACAGTGCTTGTCACTTAGTAGGTGTTTAATAAATTCTTGTTTCCTTTCCCTACCTTCAAATTTGGCATACTATGACATGCCCAATCCCTCATAGAGTTGTTGTGAACATTTATTATTTTCAGACAATGGTCAATTGAACCACATCTAAACAGTGATGTTGGAAAACCTGTGTCCAACCAAATTTGTTGAACTTTTGATTCATTTTTATTAATTTAGATCTAAATTCTTAGAAATTTTCTCACTCTTCCATTTTCCTTAGCCTAAACCTTTTCCAATCAAGTAATTAGTTGCTGCTCTTTTCTCCTCATTCCCTTTCCATGAAGCTTTCTCTGAGACACCATGGTATAGCAGTTAGAGGGATGCAGTGGAAACCAGGCAACACCTGGATTCCAATCCTACCTCCAATGCTTGTTAGCTGTGTGACAATGGCAGAATCATTTAACTTTTCTGAACCTTAGTTTATTCATCTGTAAAATGCAGATAACAGTAGCACTTCACAGAATTGTTGAAAGACTTAAATAAGATATTGTATGCAAAATGGTTTCCAAGTTGTTAAATGATACAGAAGTCATATATTATGATGATTGTTGTTATATTGACTGACAGACAGTATCTTTCAAGATGAGGAGAAAGGAAAGAGGAGGTAAACTAAAGAAGAGGACTGAAAGAAATGAAGCTTATTATTTAAGTGTGCCCTTTCATCTAGAATCCTATGGCTTCTACTTTTTCCCTATGCTTTCCTTTTCCTTCCTCTCTCTGACATCACAGTGTTGTTAGAAATAAAAGAAAGTTCGTAAGAGTGTTGCTTTTTAAGATTTTTTTTAAAGCTTATAGTTCTTTGGGTCATGAAAAACAATGTCATTTTTCTGAAGTACATAATAGAAAAATGTGACGTGTTTCACCTCAGAATTTTAACTAGAAAGAGACCTGAATTTAACATTTCTCTACTCCTATTTCAGAGATGAGGATGCAATGCCTATAGAAGTTAGGTGACTTGCCTAAGGTCACACACCTAATTCATGCCACTCTGGCTTAGAAATACAAACTCCTGAATCCCAGACCATTGATTTCTCTACTATACCACACACCCTTTTACTGATTCACTAGTATGAGAGGGAAGTGTCTGCATCTTTGGTATCTCTGTCTCTGATAGTGCAAAACAATTATGAGATTTAGTTCCACAAAGGGAAAGGACTTACATAGCATGTTTTCCTGTGAAAAGGAAATATTTAGATATGGAATGAGATATATTTTTGCACATGGCCAATGCAAAAATTTGCTTTGCTTGACTATGAATATTACAAAAAATTTTCTTTTTTTCTTTTTTCCTTCCTTCCTTTCTTCCTTCTTCCTTTTCTCCCTTCCTTCTTCCCTCCCTCTTTATCTCCCTTTCTTCCTCTCTTTTCCTTCCTCCCTTCTTTTTTTCCTTTCCTTTCCTTTTTTTTTTCAATGGGATGGGATGGTAAAAGGGAGAGAAAATAAATGTTTAAAAATTGAGAAAAATTTTTAAGAGGAAAAAGAGAAAATTTTAAGAGAAAAACAAAAAGAAAAGGTATTTTAGAGAAATTAAATAGCTCTGACCCTAACTGCCCTTAAGTATCATATAGTAGTCAAGAAATCATTCTGGTAAATGTCTTCATTGAGGTTTCTCAAAAGGATATTTTGTCTGTGCTTATATAGTCTGTGCCCTTCCTCATAGGAAGATTTGGTCCAGGAATACAAAACTATTTGCCAAATGTGTTTCAGTCCAGTCATATGGCTAAGCCATATGTCAGGAATATGGAAACACTGGTCCCACTGCTCTAGTATATTTAAGAAGACTCTTAGGGTATTTAAACAACTGAATCTTTCAATCCTGTTTTGATCCACCAAGAGTTATGTAGAGTTTGATCCTAGCCATTCACTACATACATACATATATACATATATATATATACATACATATATATATATATATATCACAAAGAACCACTGTGAGAAAAAATCTTGCTTCATTTGATCAACATCCAAAGAGATAACATTTCCAAAGGTGCTTATTTTATTTGTGTTTGTAGAATGGAATGAAAAATATATCCCTAGGCATTCCATTAAGTCTAAAAATCCGGATGCCTCCTTCAGTACTCTAAACTTATCAGTAAGTGTCAAAGAGACGATGACAGGTGTCCTCTCCTGCTATGCATATAGAAAGGAAAGCTAAAGGCCACTCTCTGGGGACTTCTCTTGCCTTGGACAGTTATTGATGATTTTTTTTTCCAACCAATTCTAGTTTGGATAAAGTAAATTTACAGAGTTGAGATTTAAAGCCCCTGGATGAGAGGACTCCCTCTTACACTCCAAGAAGGGTGGTTATTAGATATTAACAAAGATATTATCTTTCTTTTCCTTTTCTTTCCCTTTATTGAACTTTCTTAGGCAAGAAGGTTTGGAGGCACTCCTGCATTTCAGTTTTCAAAATTCCTGTATCAGCAGGTCATAGTGGACACCTGGTAGCTGACTAGGGACAGGACATACATCTGTGATACCAAAGATAAGGTGGAATAAAAAGTAACTGAGAGCCTGTGTCTCTGACTAGGCCTACTCTTGACACCACCTTTCTACTAGTGATGAAGAAGTCACAAAGATGAATCAGGATTCTTTACAATTGATGAGCCAGTGGAGCCAGAAAGAAGTTGGATGGCAGTCTTTGAAGTCCCGTTCATTGGCAGAGTCATGGGAAAAGAGCAGCAGTCCAGGGAGGAATCCAGGAGGCCATTAATGGAATAGTACTGCAGATATTTGTTACTTCTGAGTGGGAATACCTGAAAGGGAGATGTCATCTAAGTCCCTAAACCTAATCTTTGAAGTTTAGCAAATGACTATAGACTGATGAAGAGCTACCTAGGTCTGACAGAAGCCATGAGCATACAATTCAAGTAGTTAGTTAATTATATTTTATTTTCTTCCTTTTATTTCCTTGACTATGAGTAAAGTATGAGTATGAGCAGCTAGGTGGTGTGGTGGATAGACTGCTGGGCCTTAACTCAGGAAGACTCATCTTCCTGAGTTCAAATTTGTTCTCAGACACTTACTAGTCATGTAACCCTGGGCAAGTAACTTAACTCTGTTTACCTCAGTTTCCTCATCTGTAAAAAGGAAGGAAATGGCAAACCATTCCAGTATCTTTGCCAAGAAAACCCCAAATGGGGTCACAAAGAGAAGTAAGCCATGAATTCTTCTTTAGCTTATGTTAACTGGAGAAAATCACAGCATTAATCAGAAAGAAAAAGTTGGGGTGGGGAGGGCAAGAAACACTGAGAAAAGATTCTAATTAGATAAAACCTCACAGATCACACCCTGGAGTAATTAAAGGAATATTGCCACTCCAAAGGGATAGAAGTAGCCAGGTATTCTATGGTTTGAGAATCACTGGGTGACATTTCACAGGGTATTCTCTTGTGTTAGGTGAAATGCATGACTGCTAGTGGGATTGCCGGTGTCTATGCCTGGTTGTTGAACAGGTTCAGCAAAGTAGCCAGCTATGTCCACTGTTGGTTAAACATAAATATACAAAATACTCATATAAATAGGGTAGCTAAGATATCTCTTTAAAAAAATAGACTTCATCAACCTAAACATTTTGGGACTTGGAAGAAGGAGCCATTTTACTTTAATATTTCTAAGGCAATTTCCCAATGATAGACCCAAGAGGTATTATCATAGGATTTAGAGGTGATAGAAATCTTATTGGTCATCTGCTCTACCCCTCTTGCCCAAGCTGATATAGCTAATTAGTAGAAGATTGGGGATTAAAACTCAGGTTCTCTGATTTCTGATTCTGTAGTCTTTCCATTACACCAGGCTCCCAGGTGTAATGGAAATTATACACATTATACTGTTCCCATTTTACGCATGAGGAAGGCTGGGGTTGAGAAAGCTTAATTGACTTTCCCAGGACCACAGAGCTAGTGTCAGATTGAAGACAAATGCTTTTTTTTCCCTCGATAAGAAACCTTAATGAGGTTTTTTCATTCCACAGCAAATAGAAGAAGAGGAACTTAGAAATGATTTAGTCCAAATACTTCCTTTTACAGATGATGAAACTAGATCTCAGAGAAATAAAATGACTTGTTCATAGTCACACAGGTAATAAATGGTAAAGCCAATATTAAAACCTCATTTTTCTGGGTCTGGGTCCAGTGCTCTTTCCACTCTGTTCTACTCCTACCCTACTCAGGGTAATTTCCACTACAGCACTCTCTCTTCCTCTAAAGGAAAAAAAAAACACCATTCTGACTTAATGTTGTAAAAACCTGAAAACTTTCTCTACCAATAAACTGAAACATTCCATTTGGGGCAATTGTATAATAAAGAAGGAATGGCCTGCAGGGTTTCTCTGACATATATTTTCCTCTCTCTCTGTCTCTCTCTCTCTCTGTCTCTCTCTCTCTGTCTCTCTGTCTCTCTCTCTCTCTCTCTCTCTCTCTCTCTCTCTCTCTCTCTCTCTCTCTCTCTCTCCCCTGTCTCTGTCTCTCTCTCTGTCTTATAAGCCCTGTGCATATATATGCTGGGGGATAAATTCAGTTTTTCCTTGAGTTTCCACCAGAAGATAACAGTCTTTAAGGTAAATAGTAACTTAAGGTGAGTCGTGGAGATGGAGAAGAAAAGTTCAAAGTTAAATAGAGGAGCAGGTGGTGAGGAATTGATGGCCAAGGGAGAAAGCCAAGGAACTGATGTCTGGGTGCTGAAATTCAGGATTTGGGCTGTCAGGTGCTGGCAGCCAGGGTGCTTGATTCTCATCACTCTCCACTTCTGGGCAAGGCTCCCACTGACTTCAGAAAGTGCCTCATCCACTGAAGGGAGGTCTGGAACTGAGAGAGGACCATCATTACAGACAGGTCTTTTGGGAGGACATATGTTGTTGTTATTTAATCCATCAGGCCTTTCTTCAGCCCTTCCCATACTTAGGATTGTTTTAGAACTGTAGCAGGTGATGGCACCAAGCATCACTAGGTCCAACTGTCACAAACTCAGTGCCATGGGTCATATTTTTTTCATTTTTGTTAGTATCCCTACTTCCCTGAAGTCTTATTTCTTTGGAGACTGGCCTAATTTCCACAACTGAGGCTAACATACAATGGGTGGGGTGGGAGGAATGAAAAGTCCCAGAGTAAGTAAAACTTATTTGTATTTGACCAATGAGAGCTAAATTCTCTGGCTATGATTTTCTTTCCCTCCCACCAGATACTTTTGCCTGTACACAGCACCTTTCATTACAAAGGATGCCAGAGCACTTCATAAACTTAGCTGGTGGACTTATAAACTTTATGACTAGGAATCATTTCCCCACCCCTGAAAGGTAACCTGTTTCTAGTGTGAAAAGTAGCAATTGTTTACACATGGTTAACACAGAAGGCAATAAGGAGGTCATGAATGGTGTTTAGAACCCTGAAAGTCATTGGACTGGGTCCTAGTAGGATTTCTTTTCTATTATCACGTGCTGCTGTACACTGGGTTTAGTTGATTGGACTCCAGCTAAGGTTGGCCAGTGAAAGGACTGTAATATTGGGCCATAGTGACAGGTCAGACTGGATCCTAATGGAAAGAATAAAATGAGGGAAATTTCTTACTCTCCATTTAGATGGCGTCAACACTCAACAGATTGCTTTAATGCTGTGAAACAACTGGCCATTTTGAGAACACTGACTGGTAACCAACCAGTTGCTAAAAAATTAGCAGCCATTTATTTGACTGAATTCATTTCCTAACCCTTCTGCTCTAAATTTAAGATGTAGAGAATTCCACAGTAGGGAAACTCCTCTCACCTATTGAAGTTGGTACCTTTTCTGCAATTTATAATCTTAAGGAATTACATAGATCATGGAATGGTTAACCTGTAAGAATCATAGAATTACAGGATGCCAGAGATGAAAGAGATCTCAGAGGTCATCCAATCAATCCCATACGTGAACAAGGATTTCCCCTATAGCGTACTTTGGGATTAATCATCTAGCCTTTGCTTGAAACATTTCATTCTAGGGAGAACACACTACTTCCTCCATAAAATCCAGATGAAGAATTGATGTGATTATTACAATTAATTATTTGTATTATTATTATTATTATTATTCATGTGATTATTATTATCATTGATTCTTAAAATTAACCAAACAGCAGTTTGAAGAGAATGTTTCAAGGAGAAAAAGTTCATATCATGTTAACCAGTAACTCTTAAACTGGAGCTTTCAGGTTTTTGCCTTCAAAAGTCACCCAGTAACTAGGATGGTCCTTTCAAAAAAACAAATCACAGACCCGTTTACTCTGAAAACAAGTGGCCTGTCTTTAGTACTTTAACCATTTTTCAACTTGGCTGACCCTGTCACTGAGATATGAACAACTGAGATGCAGTAGAAGAGAGAAGACTATGCAGCTGAAGCAATGAGCAAATAAAAACTGTTATGTTATGTGCTGTCAGGCTCCAGTGTGAATAGGACTGCACCTGGAGGAAGGAAAAAAGGGTGCATTCATACATCGTTCCTCCTGTGGGGGAAGCCAGATAGGGCAATGTGGCGGGCGTCTGTGTCAAGAGTGTGATTCAGGAGCCCTTTCTTACTGTAGATTAATCATACAAAAGGGCATGAGGAAAGAATGCCCTGTTCTCTCTCCTCCTCAATCTCTCCTCTCTGCCTCAATCCCAAATGACTATTTTTGTATGTAGTGATATTAGCAGAGCAGAGCTGCTGAAAGGTCGGGGACATCTGGGAGATGAATCACTGCATCCAGAGCTGGAGCAATTAGCTCCATTTTGTCCAGCAAAAGGCCATGAGAGGTGTCTAATTGAGTGGGATGCAACAGTGCCAGGAAACAATGTGGATTTGAAAATAATCCCACAATTAATTTCTGTATTGACCTAGTGGGACATAATTTTTTAATGTGTACGTACCATGGTTCGTTCCTTTCCCTTCCTTGATCCTGGATATGAACTGAATGGCATTCCACTGGAGACCTACTTAGTTGAGTGCATGAAAAAGTAATGGATGTAGTTAAACACAAGCCTCTTTGCAGCCCATTATTAAATCTGTGACCATTTAAACATGAAAAGAGATTTTTTTGGCATGGTTAAGGCCACACATTTCTTGGGAACATCAAGTTCAGAATTAGACATTGGCAGAGTAATGATTTTGAACTGACAGACTTTTATTTTAAAAGCACACACATACGTTTCTTAGGACAATTTTAGAAAAAGAAGGGAAAAGTGTTAAAAATGTATTTTTATTTTAAAAAGTGGAAACAGATTATATCAGAGGTAGGTATGCAAACTCATTTTTCCAAGAAAACAAAAAAGATCACTTCTTTATAGATGCTAAAAATATATGAACTACATATGCTCCATGAGAGTTGTGTTCTTTCCTTTCTCACATAGCCATAGCAGTATTTTTGGCCAACTTTAGTCTTTGGATAAGATAACTTTGGATAAAAAATATGTGTGTAGTATATATTTTTAAGAGGAGTTCGTAAGTGACTCAAGGAGATGCATATTTGAGATAATGATTTATCAGTGTGATTAAACAGTGAATTAAAATATATTGATGATTTATACTCAAAGTTGGTGTCTGTTTTTCCAACTAATATGTTAAACTCCCAAACAAATTAGCCGTGTGACCTTAGTCAAATCACTTAATCCCTTGGGATTTTAGTTTTTTCATCTGTAAAAAAAGGGGAGAACTATAAGATCTATAGGGGCCCTTTCAATTTATTAATGGTATGATTCATTTATATTTAACCCTAGATCTATGATTTCATGGGTGTAGGAAATTTACAGAGAAGGACCTTTTTTTCTAATAATGTGGCTTTACAATTCTTCTGCAGCATTAGGTAACTGTCCAGGACAGTGAGAAATTGAGTTGCTTGCCTAGGGTGACACAGTCAGTAGATATCAGATGTAAGACTTTAATCCAGTTGCTTGTGACTCCAAGGCTGCTTTCTATCAATATGCTGTACTGCCTTCTCCTCTTCCTCCTCCTCCCCCTCCTCCAACTCCTCTTCCTCCTCCTCCTTCCTTCTTTTTTTTCTTCTTCTTTCTTCTTCTTTTCTTCCTCTCTTCTCACTTCATTTCTAATGTTATGATTCATCTATCTCTCTATCTCTATCACCTGTATCTCTATCTTTCTATGTCCCTATCATCTCTACTCTATTTCTCTATCACCTCTGTCATCTTTTCTCTAGCTCTCTACTTCTCTTTATCATCTCATACTGTTTCTGTTCTTCTCTATTATCTCTACCTCTATCTCTATTTCTATCTCTATCACCTCTATCATTGGTCTCTCTCTCTCTCCATCTCCATCTCTACTTTTATTCACTTCGCTCTGCCAATCTCTATCATCTGTCTCTCCATCTCAATCATCTTTATATCTCTTTAATGACATGTATATGCAAATAGTGTCATATGTATATACACATGAAGATGCATAAAAATACAAACATGTACACATATGTAAAATGAAAAGCACTACTATGTAATATATGAACACGTTTGTGTAACTATATAGCTCAACTTAACTCTGAGTGCATGTATATGTACATGTGTATATATGCAAACATATGTATATACATGCATACGCATATACATACATATGTGTGTATATGTGTGTATATATCTATATCTGTCTATATAAATTTTTTTTCCTCACTATAGGAGGCTCTTGTGGAAACTTCCTTTATCAATGCTGACTGACAGTTCTTATGCTACTTATAATCTTAAAGAGTCATCTGGAACATTGACAGGTTAAGTCATAAAAGAGTTATACAGGGTCACAAGTCATTGTTATGTGTGGGACATTTTTAAATCGAGGTTCTCCCTTTTGTATATTTCACTTGATATTAAATATCACTGATTAAATATTAGTGATATTAAATATCAGTGATACAAGTTACTTTTGTGGGACACAGCTCTCAAGAATTCCCATATGATATTATATTACAAATGGATGGAATCTTGTTGGAGGAGAGCATTTAAGGCTCTCTTTTAAAACCCAAATTCAATTAAAAAATAATCAAGATAGTGGAATCTTGTTTCTGTTACACCTTTCAGTTAATTTCATAAATATGAAGAAGTGGACAATTGAGTCAATAGAAAATATTGATGTCCACTAGTTTACCATTTTTCTTCAGGATGTACTTGATTTTGTCAAGCTGTTGTATGTCTGCTTTATTACCATTTCTTTTTGTCATATAGGAACAGGTAGTATTTAAGTTGCAATGTGGCAATTCCATAGTTATTGAATGTGAAAATTGTTTTAGGACTTCTTTAAAAGTTTTATTTTTATCATCATCATCATCATTGCTAATGTTTATATGTCCCTTTCAGATTAGCAAAAGCTTGTGATCATCACAACAGCTCTGGGAGGTTGGAGCTATTATTATCCTTATTAAACTGTGAAGGATACTGAGGCCAAAAGTCCTTTAGTATCTTGCTCAGAATCCAACAGTTTGCAGGATTCAAGTGACGCAGGATTCAAACTCAGGTTTTCCTGATTCCAAGCTTTGCACTCTTTCCTTTATGTCAAGCTGTCTTAATTTGTTGCCTTCATTTAAATTTCATCTATAAATGCTCTTGGAATGATCTGACTTAGTTCTCACACCAAACTCTCTTTAGATTCAATTAATCCTTCCACTATTCTATAATGTTTTGTGAGGAAATATCATCAATATTCTTCTATCATAATCCTCTAAAACATTTTGTAATAGAGTTTTCTTTGCAAATTCATGTTTCCTTTGACCATTTCTCTCTGGATTCCTCTCAGCTCCTCTTTCCAACAACCACTCTACTTTGGTTTAGCATCTACAGGAAATGATTGTGTCACTGTATTTTCCTTTCTCCATTTCACAATTTTTTTTGTGTCCAGCTTGTTAGAATAAATCACATGGGACCTGTCATAACTATATTCAATGCCTTATCATCTTTATTCTTAATTGGTTTGATTTCTACCTTTGTACTAATGAGTCATTGCTCTGAATGTGCTCAGACAGCTGATTCGGAAATGACTCCAATATTATTAACTAGTCATTTCCTGTCTGCAAAATATAGTAAATGTCATTTTTATGATGTCATTTAGGGTTAGTCAGGTCAAGTACTTTCCAACTCTTTTTTGAATAAAGTGTCCATGCTCCATATGCCCCACTCCGATGCCTCATTGTGGAGTGGTGATGACCCTGGGTTCTCGAAGGCTTTGACAGCAGAATTCAAATCCTGGCAGGTTCTAACATGATGGAAAGTATTAAAGTGCAGGCTCACAAAAAGATTTTCTATTTTCTGAGGATTAGCCTAGCTAAATACAGAGACACTTATTACAAGTAGGCTGGCCCTTTAGTGACAAATCCTTTGGCCATTGCAAACCATGAAACAAATAAAAGTACAAAATGATCCTCAGTCCTATATAGAATCTTTCTTTCCCTGAAGAGTTAGTGGTCAAATTATGGAGAAAGATACAGAAGGTGCTAAGGACTACACAGTTTTAAGGCTATCTATAGGTATTAACTTAGCTATTGCTACTATAAATGTTAGTCTTGTCCAAGTACCAAGACATTCACACTATCAATAAAATCAGAAGATGGAGAAAGTTGATACTAATCAGAAGCATGATTCAGAAGTTCCCCTGGAAGAGGCAAATGGAGGAAATTTGTGATTGGCCTTATTGTATATTCAAGGCCCACACAAAAGATCATTTTAGGGGACACTTGGTTATCTTGCATAAGGCCACTAAGAAAACAATTGCCACTTATGTGCCAGCATGTATAGTAAAATGTGGAGATGTAAGGAATTCTTCTAAAAACTTGCTGGTGACTCCAAATTAAAGGGAAATAAGGTAATTGAGTCAAGTAAAAACTACTTAATTAAGCTGTTGGTGCTAAATACTCTGAAATAGATGAAATAATAGAAATTGCCACAAACCATAACTCTTTCCTATGGAAATGTAACCACTGAAAATCATCTGCTACAAAGAGCCTAGAGAATGATCCAACCATCAAATGCTTGGTCTTTTTGCCAAACAGACATGTATGGTAGCCAAGGGCAACGTTGATAGAAAATAGACCTATTGGTCATAATGTTAAGGAAGATGGTAGAAGAGTATGACCATTATTGCTTCTTAAAATGATAAAAAGTAATGGAAGGATAAACATATTTACTTTGACAGTCCATATGTCATAAACAATGAGCTGGATCCAAAATTAAATCAAGAAAATAGGTAGGAGGGGCGGAGCCAACATGGCGGCTGGAAAGCAGGGACTAGCATGAGCTCCCCGCCAAGTCCCTCCAAAAACCTATAAAAAATGGCTCTGAACCAATTCTAGAGCTGCAGAACCCACAAAGTGGTAGAGGGAAGCAGGACACTATCCCAGGACAGCTTGAATGGTCTCTGGGTAAGATCTATCTCGCATGGAGGAGATGGGAGCTGAGCAGAACAGAGCAGAGCCCAGTGTGGGCGGCATGGATCAACCAGACCAGGAGCCGGGCGGAGCATGCCCTAGCACCATGAATCACTGAGCTGCGGCAGTTACCAGACTTCTCAACCCACAAATACCAAGGACAATAGAGTAGGTTAGTGGGAGAAGCTGCTGGGGACTGGGATAGAATTTGTGGTTTGGCCACCACCCCAGGGGCAGTGGAGGTGGGGCAGCTACAGAACTATAGCTGCAGTTGCTTCTGGCCCCAGGCCCACCAGGTGGGAGGAATGAAGTGGCTGATCAGAGCAGGAGTGAAGAGCCTGCTGAAGATTTAAGTCCAGTCCAGGTTGGGGGTTCTTGGGGAAGGAGGAGTGCTGGTGTGGCAGAGGTGGCACATCTGCCCAGGCTTGGAACATAGAACTCTTTAGTCTATAAGCAGTCATACCCCACTGAAAATCTCAAGGGTCAAGTGAATTGGCTGGGAACATGGCCAGGCAGCAAAAACACACCCAGATTCAGTCTCAGACTCTGGAATCTTTCTTTAGTGACAAAGAAGACCAAAACATACAGCCAGAAGAAGTCAACAAAGTCAAAGAGCCTACAACAAAAGCCTCCAAGGAAAACATGAACTGATCTCAGGCCATGGAAGAGCTCAAAAAGGATTTGGAAAAGCAAATT
>JAQQSZ010008860.1:0-12925 GCA_028646595.1 Phalanger gymnotis
GGGAGTGGGGTGGCAGATGGGAGGGCAGACTGGGGAACAGGGCAACCAGAATATACACCATCTTGTAGTGGGGGGGAGGGTAGAAATGGGGAGAAAATTTGTAATTCAAACTCTTGTGAAAATCAATGCTGAAAACTAAATATATTAAATAAAATTTATAAAAAAATAAAAAAAATGATTATGTCAGCAGTATCACTAGCATAGGAATAAACAGAATCTTCCTTAAAGTTATAAATAGTAGCTACCTAACCCATCAACAAGCATTATTTCTAATGTGCATAAGCTAGATGCATTCCCAATAAGATCAGGGGTGAAACAAGGATGTCCATTATCATCTCTATTGTTCAATTTGGTACTAGAAATTTTAGCTTTGGCAATTAGAGAAAAAAAAGAAATTGGAGGAATTAGAATAGGCAAAGAAGAAACTAAATTCTCACCTTTTGCAGATGATATGATGATTTACTTAGAGAATCCTAGAGAATCAAGTAAAAAACTACTTGAAATAATAAACAACTTTAGCAAAGTTGCAGGATATAAATAAAATAAACCCACATGAATCCTGAGTATTCCTATACATTACTAATAAAGTCCAACTGCAAGAGATAGAAAGAGAAATTCCATTTCTACCTGCCAAGGCAAACCCAGGATCTATACGAACATTACGTTGACCTTTCATCTCATTTATCAGATGAATTAGATGACCAATGGGATTACATTCAACTGTCCCATTTTGTGATTCCAAGTCCACAGAGCATTAAAAGGCAAAGGCCTCGAGTGGCTGTTATTCTGATTGTGCCACACAAGAGATGGTTGTGCACCTGGTCTACTCAATGCTGCATGGAGGTCAGTGGAGGAGAAGTGCACAGTTCTTTATTACTCTGTTTTGCTGTAATCTGTGTGGGAAACAAGGTGATGTGTTCACTTCAGCAAGATAGAAACAGTGATAGGATTCACACATGGTTAAAAAGATGCCTCCAAATTCTTTTAGACTACTTTTAATTTTATACAGTCTAACAGAGGATAGAAACAGTACTTCCTCACACCTTGAACAATGAAACTTAAAATTATCTGTCTTCGCACTCTTTGAGTATCTGTCTAATGACATATTAATACATTGAGGCTTCTCTAGAATTTTCTCCACTCATTGGTTACTGGGCATGTCAGTCACATTTTGCAAAGATTTCCCATGGCATAGTTGGGCAGAATGCTAGCCCTGTGTAGTTAGCAAGATCTCAGTCCATCCCCAACTCTAACTCTTAATGTCTGTATGATTCATTTTTAATTTTATTTTATTAAATTAAGATTTTGCATGATTTTGACTTCGAGATTTTCTTCCCTCCATTTCCCCCCTCCTTGCCCAGTGCTTATACTGACCCTGGTTAAAGATGTCCAAAGTACAAGGAATGCCCCATTTCTCAAGGTCTCCAATCCATTAAATTTTAGGAAAGTTAGAATTGCTAGAAATTTTTTTGTCTCCCCAATCCATATCAAGACTAATTAACCTTTTTCCATCCTTGTTCTGCCCTTTGGGTCCAAACGTAGTGGAATATCTCCTCAATTCAGCAGTCCTTCAATACTTCACTTTAAAATTCTGTCTTATTAGCTTCAACCCAATATTCTAGCCCATGATTAACCTTTTAGATCAGGGCTGTCAAATCTTATGTTTTTATTGAAACAATAGATAATATATTTTGATTTGCCATTTTAGTGAGAGCTCTGCTGTAGCTGGGCTTCATTTACTAAAGCATTTATGTAAATTTCTATGCTTGTAGGTGGGCTGCATAAACCACACTGAGGGCCTCATGTGGCCACAGTTTGGAAAGCCCTGGTTTAGACCATGACTTTCCTCCATTATATCAGTTCTTCTTTTCAGTTCTGCATCATCAGCATATTTGATGTACCTGACATCTATGATTTTATGCAAACCATTAATGGCAAAGTCAATCAGCATAAGGCCCAATACAGGCCATGAGATCTTCAAATGTAGACCTTACACCATGTTGACATTAGAGTATTAACTTCCACTCTTTATGTTCAACCATCCAGTCAGTTTTCAATGCATCTGATTTATTATTCTTTAACCCATACTTCTCTAGCTTCTCCATAAGAAAAACATTCAATATTTAATCAAAAGTTTTGCTAATATCTACTAAGTGCATTATAGCCAGATTATTCTCCACTTTGACTAGATTAGTAATCATGTCAAAATGCAAATGATGCTAATCTTTCTTAACATGATCTTGACAATTCTATCTTGATTGTTTGAAACCACTTTGTCTCTTTCTATAGCTTTACCAACCAATTATTATCAACCATTTTAGTTTACCCAGGGAAAAAAGAATCAGAGTCAGTATCATCAAAAGCTTCAATTTCCATGCTCTTCTCTTTTAAAAAAAATACATCAGGATAACATTTGTCATCTGATCTCAAGGTCTTGGTTTTCCATTGGCCTTTTTGAGGTCAATGCCTCAGTAGTCACACTTCTCACTGGTCAGGTTGATTCTACATCCTTAGAGAAGTGCTATTTGGAGGCACTTTGTCAATGCCTATGTGGTGTCCATGGGAAATATTTAAGGGAAAAAAAGTCTCCCTTCAGAGGAGTTATAGCAAGAATATCCAATACATTCTCCATGGGGCTAATTGTTAACCTATCTCTGAAAAGGTGAAGTTTCTGGTAATATCCATTCCTGACATGGATGTTAGAAACAATGGTACAATAGTTTTGATGAGAGAAAAGAAAGCTTTGAAAAACCATTTCATTTAATGTACTCAAGGTTATATTAGAGAAGAATAAAATAATTACTCTCCAATAGTGAAAGCATAGACAATATAACATTAATTGTCGAGGGCCTCATTAGCACAATTCTGTCTTTCTCCACTAGCATTCAGAAGCATGGATATATGAACAGATACGAGAGAGAACAGCTAAGTAAGTTAAGGGTTGGAGCTCACCTTGATGGGAGTGGTAATTATTTGAAGGAGAATAGGATTGCAAGAAAGAGGGTAGTATATTACTGAACTGTTCAACTATTGGCTCAAGACTGTGAGGAGAGGAAATTGTGGCCTGGAAAGGAATGGTGGAATCAGAGATCATAGCAGAACTAACTTTTCTTGGAGGATGAAGAATATATTAAGGAAGACTGAAACAGAGGGGTGGGCATGGAAGGACAGGAGGTTTCGAGAAGAGAAAAATTTAATATATTTATCATAATAACAGTGGGAGTGTTTTCCCCTGAAATCAGCTACCACCCCTATTAAGGGGTGATTAAAAAATTAAGATCTGGCTTATAGGAACCAAGAGGATCATTATACAAGAGTGTTTGTGGTGATATCAAAGAGAAGTGCTATTGATGAGACAATACAGGGTTTTTGGGGTTTTTTTTTGCTTTCTGTACACTAACTCCTTGGTATATTTCCTACATTTTTCTGTACCCTTAAGTTTTAAGCACTTCAATTTATTTATAACTATTTCAATGATTTTATTAAATTCTAAATGTACAAGTGACAAGGTAGTTATGAAAAAGAGGGCTGAGTCAGATTCTGAACTCCTTGGGAAAGCAGGTACAATTACACGGAGGCCAGGTGATGACTGTGGCTAGAATTCTTTCCTGGTAGTATAGACAGAAGAAAGGACAAAGGTATTCCAGAATTAACAGTGAACAGAAATATTCTATCAATTAGAGTGATCTAAGAGCAGAACACACTCCTTCATGGAATACTCTATTACTTGTTATCTTTAAGCGATGCTAAATGATCATGAAGATGATAACAGAGCAGGTTATCTGCTTGTTAGGGTTTGAGAGTTTGAGATTAGATAGGACTAAGTGGCAAATGGCTCTTTCAGCTCTGGTATTATTCATTTCTGTTATAGGTGGAGAGTGAGTGGGATAGTTAATAGGTGAAATAGAAAATAAATAACCAAATACTATATGCTGTGGAACACCCACAATGGAAGGAATAAGAGGAGCCAGACTTGGCAGAAAGAATGATGAGAGTTGTAGGAAGACATGCAGGAATACGTGCAGTCACAAAAATGAAGGGAACAAAGGATTGTCAGATGGAATAGGGATGGCAGGATATCTGGGGCAAAGGTTTAATAATGTCACAGACAATGAGTTTTCCACAAATATCCCTGTGATACGGGAAAAGATGGCTGATTAGGAGGAAAAAGTGAAGCCTTGACTTTCTTAAGCAAAGATCTAGAAAGAATGCTACAGAGAACATTGAGAAGTCCATGGAGAAATCAATGTTTGTTACTGTTACAGTTCTAGATCACAAAATCCGCTAAAAGGTAGATGATCACAGTGGAAACTATGACAATGACAATTGTAGGAGTGAAGAGCAGGCTTTGGTCAACAGCTCTCTTGTTCTAAACTTGCAGAGCCTTTCCAGCTAGCTGACAGGAGTTTGGGCTAACAAGAAACATGCTCCTGAAGCTCAGGCCAAGATAAATCTTGTGTTGTTTTATCCTGACCCAATACAGGGTGCAAAACTGGCCAAGCTCAGGCTAGAAGAGCAGTGATCAGACACAACAATTGGTCAACCAATTTAGGGCACACAAATTCTCAATTTCCCTGGTCTAAACTTCCCCTGAAATCCTTGAAGGATATAGCACTCAGTGCCTAGAGAGCTCAGTGGCAAGGCTCTCAGATAATAAAAATCAGGACTGTACAAGGTCACACTACTTTCTGCAGAAGTTCACAGAGCCTAACTCAAAGACAAAGTCCCAATTCAGGAAGAGAATTTTGAAGAATAATTAAGCAAAAAGTGATGTGGAGATGCTTTTTGAAGACTGGATCAAGAATAAGAAAAACAGAATAAGAAAATAACTGCAAAATATGTACATACAAAGTCCTAAATAAATACATAGCTTGATCATAAGGTCAATAAAATCCTTGAAAGAGCTAAATGATATTTTAAAAATGTAAAAATTATATTAAATATGAAATAAGAACAATAGAAAAATTTGAAAAAAGGAATGATAGTCAAAAATAAAAGATTTTAATAGAGAATTAATTTCATAGTAGAAGAAGAACAAAACTTTACCCAAGTAATAATAGAATATTAGAAGGTGCCAATCAGAAGGTAATGCATGAGATATCTTAAAAAATCAAAAGACTGGAATGAAATGGGAGACAATATATGGCATCTATCTCATATTAAAAATAAGAAAAAAAACCTCGCTTCTAGGAGCCAAGATCAAGAATAAGCAGAAAATTGCTGTAACTCTCCAATATTCACTTCCAAATGACCACAAAATAGTACAAAATAATTCCTGGAACAGTAGAACCAGCAAAAAGATAAGGTGAAACAATATTTGAGCCTAAGAACTTGGAAGATCTGCAGGAAAGGTCTGTCTCACTCAGGTAAAAAGAGGGCATTGCACAATCCAGGATAGGAAGTATCCCAGCAAGCCAGCAGCAAGCTCCACCTCAGCAAACCAGCAGTAGATCCTGAGCCTCAGTCCAAAGGAGCAAGCAAACATCAACAGCAGGACCACCCATATGCCTCATCATAGCCAAGGGAACAGGAAGACACCAATTCTGAAAACCACCACTTGCTTTAGCATAGCTCCAGGCAAACAGATAATGCCAACCCTAAAGGTGCCTTAGCAAACAGGAAGGCACCAGTGCTGGTCCCCCACCATATGCTTCAGTGTACCCCTACAGGAAATATAGAAGTATCTCACCAGCCTCAGCACATGCCAGACATCAGCACTAGGACCCCAGATCAGCACCAGACCCCTACTGCCTCCAGCAGCACCAGCCACCTCCATCACACCCCCTCAATATAGCACTAAACATAAGGGTGCCCTGTGGTCCTCAGAACAACATCAGAGCAGCACCAAGTAAACAGCCAGAGCCTATAGCTCCTAGCACAAGAAGCCTGAGATAGTGGCCCCTCCACTCCAGAGGCAGAGCTCAAATTTAAAAGAAAGGAAAAATATCAAAGAAAGATGAGCAAAAAAATAACAACAACAAAAGTATTCTGACCATAGAAAGTTATTTTGGTGACAAAGAAGATCAAAACAAACTCAGAAGAGGACAACAATGTCAAAACACCTCTAGACAAAGCCCCAAAGAGAAATGGGAAGTGGTCTCAAGACCAGAAAGAACTCATGGAAGAGCTAAAAAAAAGAGATTAAAATTATAGGAGAGGCAGAAGAAAAATTGGGAAAAGAAATGAGAGTGATGTAAGAGAATTATGAAAAAAAAGTTAATAGCTTGGAAAAAGAAAACAACTGCTTGAAAGTAGAATTAGCCAAATGGAAAAAGGAGATACAAAAATTCACTGAAGAAAACAACTCCTTAAAAAAGTACAATTGGCCAAATAGAAAAGAAAGTATAAAAGTTAAGTGAGAAAAACAACACCTTAGAAGTTAGAATTGCTCAAGTGGAAGCTAATTATTCTATGAAACATGAAGAATCAATCAAAAAATTTCAAAAGAAAGAAGAAAATAGAAGAAAAAAGTAAAGTATCTAATTTGCAAAACAACTGACCTGGAAAATAGATCCAGGAGACATAATGTCAGAATCACTGGACTACGTGAAAGGCATAATTGAAAGGAGGACCTATACGGGATTTTTCAAGATGTTATCAAGGAAAACTTCCAGATATCTTGGAACCTAAGTGTGAAATAGGCATTGAAAGAATCCACAGATCACCTCAGGAAAGAGATCCCAAAATAAAAACTCCAAGGAATGCTATAGCCAAAATGTAGAAGTATCAAGGCAAGGAGAAAAATACTGCAAGTAGTATCTAACTAAAACCATCAGCACATTTTATCTGCAATGAGGATAAGCTAGAAGCCTTCTGAATAAAATCAGGCTGAAACATGGATGTCCGTTATCACTACTATTACTCAATATTGTACTAGAAGTGTTAATTATGGCAATAAGAGAAAGAAAAGAAATTGAAGGAATTAGAGTAGACCAGGAGGAAACAAAACTATCACTCTTTGCAGATGATACGATGGTATAGTTAGAGAACCCTAGAGAATCTACTAAAAATTACTTGAAATAATTAACAACTTTAAAAAAGTGGCAGGATATAAAATAAACCCACATAAATTATCAGCATTCCTTATATGACCAACAAAACACAACAGCAAGAGATAGAAAGAGAAATTCCATTTGAAATAACTATAAACAATATAAAGTACTTGGGAGTCTACCTGTGAGGACAAACCCAGGAACTATATGAGGACAATTGCAAAATACTTCTTATACAAAGTAAGACTTAAGCAGTTGATAAAATATCAATTGTTCATGGGAAGGCAGAGCCAATATAATAAAAATAACAATTATGCCTAAACTAATTCACTTATTCAATGCCTTACCAATCAAACTAGCAAAAGTTATTTGATAGAGTTAGAAAAAAAATAACAAAATTCATCTGGAAGAACAGAAAGTTAAGAATGTCAAGAGTTATGAGACCTTTATACAAGGATTGGTCTATATTTTCCCCAATTTCCTGTTTTTCTTTTGATCTTAGTTACATTTGTTTAACATGTACAAAAACTTGTTCCACGTTCTTGAAATTTTCTTGTAATATTTCTTTTTATATCTAAGTTATGTATCCATTTTGACTTTATCTTGGCAAATGCTGTAAGATATTATTCTGTGCCCAGTTACTGCCATACTGCTTTCCAGTTTTCCCAATAATTTTTCATGAAATAATGAAGCCTTATTCCAAAATCTTGTTTTGACATTTGTCAAATACAAGGTTACCATATTTATTTGTTGCTGTGGATTATATGTTTACTCTATTCCATTGATCTACCTTTCTATTTCTTAGCCAGTACCAAATAGTTTTAATAATTACTGCCTTATAGTTTAAAATCTTGTATTGCTAAACGTCCTTTTTACATTGTTTTATTGGATCCTTTGATATTCCTAACTTTTTATTCTTCCCAATGAATGTGATTATTTTTCAAATTCAGTAATTTTTTTGTTTTGTTTTGTAATTTAATTGGGATGGTATTGAATATACAAATTAGTTTAGATAAAATTATGCTTTTTATTATATTGACCCTGCCCAACTCTGAACAATTAATGTTTCTCCAATTATTTAAATCTCTTTGAATTTTTATTTGTATAAAATATTATTTATAATTTTTAAAAATAATTTTGTTAGTATAGTTCTGGGTTTGTTTTAGCAGGTGGACTCCCAGGTATTTCATGCTGTCTACAGTTATTTAAAACGGGTTATCTCTTAATATCTCTTCCTGAAGGGTTTTGTTGGTTATATGTAGCAATGCTGAGGTTTTTGTGGATTTACTTTATATCCTGCTACTTTCCTAAAATTCTTTCACTAACTTTTTAGTTGAATCTTTGAGGTTTTCCAAGTATGTCATATCATCTGCTAAAAGAGTCAGTTTTATTACCTCATTGCTCATTCTGATTCTTTCTATTTCTTTGTTCTTCTCTTATTGTTATTAGCAAGATTTCCAATATGATATTGAATAATATTGGTGACAGTGGGTATCTTTGTCCATACCTGACCTTACTGAGAAAGCTTCTAGCTTATCCCTATTAAAATAATGCTTGCTGAGGGTTTTAGATAAATGTTTTTTTTCAATTTAAGGAAAAATCCATTTGTACCCATACTTCAAATGTTTTTTAACATGTATTGTACTTTATCAAAAGCTTTTTTCTGCATCTATTGATATAATCATATGACTTTTGTTATTATTATTATTGATACAATCAATTATGTTAAGAATTTTCCTTATGTTAAACTGTCCCTACAAAATTCAAACTTAAGTAAGCAATCAGAAATGATTTTATGAGAAATATTTACATTCTAATATCTCTTACAAACTCTATCCTCGAAGGTCATAAACAGAAATAAACAAGAGAGAAACCTTGATAGTAATGTTGTCATGTTTTGATTATATTAAAATAATAATAGAATGATGAAGGATGCTACTCACATCCTGAAAGATGGGAAATAGATTAAAAATTCACAGACATATTTTAAAGATATGTAGAATGTGGAAATTTATTTGATTATGCATATTTTACAAGGATTTTATTTCCATTTGTCACATGGTGTTTTGCACCCTTGAAAGTATCAACTATTTATTGACTGTCAAGACAAGTTATCTTTAATTACAAGGTAAGCTGTGGGCTTGGTGCTCATAAAATTGTTTTAATTCAAATTTAAGGAGTTGGCCAATGGCATTGGTAACTCATGCTGGAATGCACAAGCTGCTAATAGAATGACTCTGTGTAGCCAAAGTAAAATGGATCCTAGGACCCAGATATCACTGAGTCCCTGAGCCTAGGAGGCAGAAATTGAGAATATATTAGGTTTGCCATATACTTGGGCCTAGCTGAAAATCACAGAACATATAGAGGGATCAGAGATTATACATCTTTCCTGGGCATTGAGATTTCTGGTGCCATTTTTCACTTTAAAAACTTTATTTTCACATAGAAATAAAAACATCATCAAATCATCACTTTTGTGAGTTGTATCTACTTTTACAAATGAAGTGGGGGAACACTCCTATTTTACAGATGAAGATACCGAGATCCCAAAAACTGAAGTAATGTAACAAACTAGTGACACTAATAAGTGGCATTTCTAGCACTAGAACTCAAGTCTCCAGATTTCCAATCTAGAATTTGACTAGGATTGACTGCAGAAGCATCTTTGCGCGCTCACACACACACACACACACACATATGGAGAAAATTCCATTTAAATACCCTGTTGAATGTATGAAGAGCTGTGATCATCATGGAAATAGACTGATTAACTCACTAACTGCACAACTCATAGAGAGGAAAATGCATAGATAATCACATATATCCTTTGAGGAAAATAAAAAAAAAATAAAAATGTATACTTAGCCCCTTCTCATGAATAGAAAAAGAAAAGGATCATTCTGTCCATGCCTCTGCATGGGCTTAGTTTTTCCGGGCCCATAAAAATAAACATTAAATTTTGGAATTTAAAAGGTTGAGTGTAGAAATAACTCCCTTCATCTTTTTGTGGTTTCCATAGTCTCTGCCCCCAATCTAGACAATGTATAGCTTACCACGTCTCATAGGGATTTGTATGTCCTATTCTCTCCCTGAAAAAGCTGCTGCCAGTGGCTCACAGAGTGTTTGCATCTTTGTTCAATATCGTGCTATTGTTTGTTTTCATGTATTTAAAAACTGGCATTGCAAACATTGGCAGCAAATCCATTTGTTTCTATGAAACGCCAAACATATTTACACATTATTGAAAACTACCCCCATCACGTTTATTAACTTCCAGAAAGAAAACCAGCTGTAAGCAGCCCCCATCTGGCACCATGGTAGTCAAGTGACTTTAAATAAATTGGCTCAAGTAAAAAAGAAGATGGTAATTTCTCTTTCTTGTTCAGTGAAATTCCATGTTCTCCTTGAGATTCAGGAACATCTATTATCCCAGTGGGTAAAGCCACTCTCTGAGATGACAACTTGGCACCACCAGAGGCTATATTGCACACTTCTGATGTGTGGGGCTGCTGGAGAGTTATTCAATGAACCACTGCTTTCATTCTGCAGATGGTGCTCTGGTAGCCTAAAGAATATAAGAAGCTTCCTAAGAAGGCTTACTTACTCACTGGGATAATTTATACATAAGGAAGACTGGGGTCTAGATGTTACTAAGCTTCAATTACCTTGCACTAATTCACCTGAATTCACCATTTAGTGATTGGCAGGTAAGCACAAACTCTTTCTAGTCAGTAAAGATGGAACAGCACCTTATTGCTATTCCCCTTTACTTTTAATAAAGAAGAAGCTAAAAAACAAGGAGAAAAGAAGTGAAATACTATGACACATATGCTGAAAGTCTGATATTTAATATTATGGACTTGAGTGTGGAGTCCCAGATTCTTTCTTAATTATAATCTCTCATTGCGCTTTATGAAACTTTAAGATGTTTGACAAATTTAAAGGATTGCTCGGTGCTTACATTGTCCAGCATCATCAATAATTTCTAAGGGACTTAAATCTAACCATTATAACCAAGATCCTGCCCAAGAAATGTTGTCCATGTATCCTGCAAAACGCCACCACCTGACTAACCATTGTAATATGGTAGATTTACTAGAAAATGTCGTAGGACTACCCTGTGTTTAGATTTTCCTGTGACATTGCACTGAATTACATTTTAGATTCTAATAGCTTAAGCAATGGAATAGACATTGAAACAATGCCTGAACCAAGATAGAGACTCAATGAAAGAACAACTTGAGATTATATGCCAATTAGACTTCACCGTACAAATTATAGGATCTTAGTTCACATCATGTTATGTTAGGTAAATTTAATTATTAACATGACAGTCTGATCTTAGGGAAATGGTCCTTGCGATGAATATTCAGTCTATGCGGAGTGTTAATTGTGTGATTATTCACTATGATTTGCTTGGGGAAACAACTTGACAGAACTTCAAAAAACATAAGCAAGGAGGCAAGAAGGCCAAGTCCTCCCACAGGGTCTGTCTGCCACTGACTTACTATGTGACCCAACATTCATGATTGTGCTAACCTTAAATTTCTTCTTCTACAGAATGAAGAGTTTGATCTACACATAAGATTCCTTTCACTTCTAACAATCTCTAATGAGATATGTCATCTTTAAAAAATTAATGAAAACTTATATTTCATTAATAACTTCCATGAATAGCAAGTGATCATTTTTAATATACTCTGCCCTGAGTAAGCCGCATCCAGAATGTGGCGGTCAATTATAATCTCCTTAGTTTAGTGTCACTGACAAGTAGATGCTGTCATGGACAAGACAGTCCAGAGGAGGCCTAATACGATATTGAAAGACCCTGAGACCATGTTACATGAAGACCAGTGGAGACACCTGTGGCTTCTTGACTTGGAAAAACAATGCTTTGAGAAGGGTGAGCATAGGATAATTTTCTTCACATAATAAAAGGCTTCAAGAGCTATTAGCACAGGGTGGGATGGGTACAGGTACAAACCAGACTTTTGACATATGGCTCCTGTGAGCAGTATTAGGAGCAAGGATAGAAGTAGCAAAATGTCCAAATACATGTGGTTATGAGGAATATCTTCCTACAATGGTAGTTTCATCCAAATGGGCTTCCATAAGACACAGTTTATGTCCCTAAAGTGGGATTCTAAAATAGAGTCTGAATGACCACTTCTCAGTGAATTTGCAGTCCATTTTAGTTATCAGGCCTTTTTTTTGGACTTGGTAATCACCAAGTTTCCTTCTAACACAAAATCTTTGATTTTAGGAAACAGTAGTATTTTTTATAGTATTTCTTAACTAGTACAAGAACTAGATGAGCATTCACTTTGGTTGCAGTAAATTTTATTGAATAATGGTTGTTCAATAATTTTTCCCCACTGGCACATTGGTCAGAATTGTCAAGTATGCCATGAAATCTCCAAAATTGCAATTTCACCCAGTTGATTCTACAAAGAGTTCTGCTACAAATGTGCATTATTGTTCCTTCCTTGAGAACCATTTACTTCTTTTTATGCAATGGAATGGCTCCCCAAACCTCTTAGGAGGAACTTGATTTTTACAACTCGTATTCACTGTTCAGGGCAAACAAGCCATCAGAATAGCCCCATTATATGAAAGTATCAATGGATTATTTTTAGGCAGAGAGTCTAATGCAGTCATTGTTATTTCATGTAAATCTAACCAAATCACTTGAGATCTGGAAATATAGATTTTTTATAAGCAAAAAAAGAAAAGTCGAAGGTCTTCAGCACCTAATCAAGTATAGTATCCTTGATCCATTTCCACATAGAAACAATAGAGCAAGTTTAATATTTTGATCATGGACTAGAGAGTCAGAAGATCTGAGTTAAAGTCTCTGCTTTACCGGCTTGGAAAGGCCACATGACCACTCCAGACTCCAATTTTCTTTTTTTTTTTTTTTTTTACTTTTG
>JAQQSZ010008861.1:0-12925 GCA_028646595.1 Phalanger gymnotis
TTTTAAAAGCAGATGTTCAAAAAGAAAGTTTTTGCATGCAACTAGGAAATAAGATATGCAGGCAATGGGGCATAGAAATCTATCTTGCCCTATAAGAAAGGAAGGGAAAAGGGGATGGGGGGGAGTGGGGTGACAGAAGGGAGGGCTGACTGGGGAACGGGGCAATCAGAATATATGCCATCTTGGAGTGGGGGGGAGGGTAGAAATGGGGAGAAAATTTGTAATTCACCTTGTGAAAATCAATGCTGAAAACTAAAAATATTAAATAAATAAATTTAAAATAAAATAAAGAAATGAATATGTGCTGTAAGTCTGTGTTGGCCTTGGCTGCCATGTCTCCATGCTTTGACTGTCTGATGGCTGAGGCAACTTCTCAGTTCCTTTATGCTCTCTAGTGACCTTTACTTTGGTTGAGCTTCCATCAGAAAGGATGATAATTAGAGTCAAAGTCTTTACTTTGAGTCATTTCCCATTTTTCAGGGTCAATAGCCTGTTATAGTAGTTGAAGCTGCTATAACTACAAAAAGTATCTTCTAATCTTTATCTTTAAATGAATGTTGATTTTTGACCTGTGCTCTGGCCAAATGCTGGTCTGACTTTTCACAAATGGCTGATTCTGAACAGTTGATTCTTAAATGATTTCCTCCTTGGTAACTAGTCTAATAAGATAGAAGCAGTTTCATTTTTTGGTGAAAGGTTCAGTACTCACCATTTTCTGCTCTCTTCTGAAATACTCTAATTTCGCTCTAATCCATCTATAAATGTTCTTGGAATGATCTGACTGATTGAGAAAATATGGCAAGTCACCTACCCTCCCTCGTGTCCTTGTGTGGAAAACAAAGAGGTTGGATTAGATGGCCTCTGAAATACCTTTCAATTCTAGAACCCAGTGGTAGCCTATCATCTGATTATTACTCTTTCCTCTACACAACAGGCACCATAAAAATAAGCAAATAAGTGCAAAGTGAGGGGCAAAGCAACAAATTCTAGGGGAATTTAGAGAAATTAGAGAGATAGTGGAGTAGACACAGAAAACTTCACATAGGCAGTGTGTGGGACATGAGATAGTCTTTTAAGAATGGCAATAATAATAGCTAAGATTTATATAGCTCTTTGAAATTTGTCAAGTAACATATACATACATAGATACGTATGTGGTGTCTCATTTTATCCTCACAACAAGCAAGGGAAGTAGGTATTCCCATTTTTTGATGTGAACACTAAGGATATCAAAGAAGTTAGGAGAATTCCCCAGAGACACACAGCTAGGAAGTGACTGAGACAGGATTTAAATTCAGATTGAATAATTGAATTAACATTTATTATGCACCGATTATATGCCAAATCTTACTCATTCTAAGTCTAGCACCCTACCCACTATATTAGGTATTCCTCAGGTTCATGATGCTCCATTTCTTACATAATATTTGCTCGTTCCCTATAGTGGCAATGGCCTTGGGGATTTCACAAAGGTATGTGTTCTTTTTCTTAACAAAGGCAAAAATTCCAAATCGCCAAAATGAAACCAGAATCCCTAGAACAACAAAATCTTGAGACTAAGGCAGTGATGGGATAGAGCTTCCTTGCTCGTTGCCTCTCCACATTTTCACTTTCAGGCTGTACCCAGTTTTTCTCTGTGTGGAGACAATAATCAATCTAGCAATCAACAAGCATCTATTGGACACCTATTACACACCTGGCGCTGCTAGGTTTGGTGAGTATGAAAACAAAAATGAAACAGACCTTGCCCTCAAGGAGCTTACATTCTATCCAGGGAGACAAGTACATATATAAGTAAATATAAAATATCTAAAAGGTCATTTTTGTGGGTGTGAAGGGAGAAGGCTAGTAACAATAAGGTGGGTGGAAGAATCAGGATGGGCTTTGTGTTGAAGCTAATCTCTAAAGCCTTTAATAGAAGCTCAATATTATTTCATAAAGCCTTCTACCATCCTCATATCATAAACAATAGATAAACAGAATCAGAGATGAGTTAAATAAGTTAATCACAATTACCTCAGAAGGCAAGATTAAGAAATTCATTGTTTAATCAATGTCAACTACAAGTCACACTGCCTCATATTTTTAAGCCTCAAGCAAGCATAAATGAATAATGCACTTTAGACAGCCTGTATCCAAAGGGCTATCTGAAAACATCCCTGTTCTACTACCATCACCATCCCCCAGTCACCCACTCACCTACAACCAAAGGAACCCTAACTAATCCCTCACACCCAACCACATCTTTATGTCCTTATCTAGCTTATTCTTAGGGAAGGTGTTCAAAGAATGCCTGGGGCGTCAGTGCATTTAAAGAAAGTTCTAGCTCTGTTTGCCTTCCTGAGAATGCATTAGGACTATTCAGTGCCACTATTACTGCTCAGGCCTAGCCTACAATTCTGGGCTAGGATTACCTAGAACCTTATAGGCCATATGCTGATTTGCCTCTCAGGGACTAGATAAAAAGCTGAGAACTGAAGTGGGGGCTGGGAGGCTGGCAGAGCAGATCAGACCCCAGATAGCCTTGCATCTTTTCTATATGTCGCATTAATGACTTACATGTTAACAAAAATCTCTGTATTTACTTTTAAATAATGTGGACTTATATTTCTATTCCTTGAGATTTAGAAGTGGTCTATTTGGTTTAAAAAAAAACCACTCTAATAATCCTTGGTATTACTGGGGCCATTCTCAAGCAGGATTTAATCTAGCCTCACAAGGTCATTTTCAAGTTCACGCTTTCAGTGACAGAGCTAGGAGTTGAACCCAACATTCTTTTTGAGGCAATTGGGGTTAAGTGACTTCCCCAGGGTCACATAACTAGTGAGTGTCTGAGGCCAGATTTGAACTCAGTTCTTCTCTATCTACTGTGTCACCAAGCTTTACTGTGTCCCCAACATTCTTTATGTAGGAAGTAATGGCCTTCTCTTCTGTGAGGGCTGAAAAAAAGGCGAGGAGACAGAAATCTCATACATCATATGCTTTTTACTGAGTGAAACACTTGTCTCCTTGCAATACATGCATTTGTTCTTGTGTGCATACACGGCGCGTGCTTCCTACCTACTGGGGCAGAAACACTATGACTATGACCTTTCATCTCAAGTGCCTTTGGCAGATATGGGTTTAGGATATGCTCCAACCCCAAAGATCTGGGCAAATACTTTACTTCCTTCACCTGAAGACCATGCCAAATTTCAGGTGTGTTGATTCCTATGCCAGTTACCTATTTGTAAGACTAGTGTATCTCTCTTCTATTTCAATCATAACTGCCAGAATTATGTCCTGTTTAGTGTTTAAAAAAAAATTACTGCCTTTTTAAAGGATGACTGATTGAACCTTCAGTTCATTCCTCAGTGGATCCCATTTTTATTAGACCTCATCAGTCAGCAGAAGGCCATATTATACCATACAATTCATCAAAAATGCTGAAAGCTTTGGACAATTACTGCTATGGTACCAGACATGGATATAAAAACATGACTGCCTTGATGAAATGTCTTGTCATCATCCCAAAATACTCTGCTTTCTATTATGTAGCATAAAACAATTTGAACGTAGAAGAAAGAATAAAAAGCATACCCTAAGGGAGTCAAAGAGAGAAAGGCTCCATGTGTACTAAAATTCATTTTACATTGCTTTTTTTGCGGTAGCAAAAACTGAAAACAAAGTAGGTACAAATCAATTGGGGATGAGCTAAAAAATTGTGGCATAGAAGTGTTATGAAATACTTTTCAGTAAGAAATTATGAATATAAAAACTTTGGAAAAAGATGGAAAAACTCATATAAGCTGGTACAAAGCTGCATAAGCTAGACCATGAGAACAAAATACACAAGTACGATGTAAATGAAAACAACTCTAAAAGGCAGCTGAACTCAGATGAATTGTAAGGAACAATCTTGGCTCCAGAGAACCAATAATCAAACATATTTTCCTCTTGTATGTAAATACATGAGAGACTGATTACAAGTGTGAAATGTGGCATGAAATGTGGCCAATGCAGTGGTTTCGTTATTAAATTTTGCTTCATTTTTGATTGTTACAGGATAGGATTCATTTTGACCTATCAGGAAATAACCATGGTATAAAAACTAAGGATATCAATGGAACTTTTCTTTTAAAGAACTAATGAGAAAATTTACAGAGTTCCTATTCTTCATTCAATTCTAACTCCAAAGCTACCAAGCCAAATCAAAAAGTAGTTAAGCAAATTAGTGCTCAAACTGATACCTGAGATATTAATTAAGCAAATTAATACTCAAGTGGAAATATGAGCTCATTGATATAGGAATTAAGTCCAATGATGAATATTACTTCCCATCCATGCCTGCCCATTCTTCCTATATGACTCTTCTCTGTATCATCCCGGAAGTTCACCATAGGGAATCATTACCCAATATGGTGGAGGCCTTCTTCACTCTCCATTGCCATTGTGAGGCTACAACTCCACTGCCTTATTTGTACTGCACATGATTTAATAGACTTTCATCATGAGCTTTTTCAACCTTTGTGTTGTCAGACTAAAAGCCCCAAACATTTCCATTGGTTTCTAAAAGGCACTACCTCTACCCTACAATTACATTACTTGTGCTTTTCTGGGCATTCTCAAGTTCTATCATATCCCTCTTGAGATATAGCAATAGTAACTGCTTGAACAAGGATAGACTTATGTCTTATAGTCTAAATACAGTAACATTCCTATGACCAATTTGGTCAGTCTCTTAAGTTTCTGCAGTAGTAACTTGCTGGATTGGTAAAATAAGCATATTAAGAAATTAAAGAAATATACCTGTACAGATTCTCCTGCTTTTAAAGTGGCCTCTTTATGGAACTGATAGCCCTAGTCTCCATGAAGCACTTTTTAATACCAAATTGAGGGTTTGCCAAAACTGATCAACTGATAAATAGTGCTCTTAAGTACACATCGGTTGCCAAGACTAAATTATTGCTTGTTTTAACACAATAAGATAGAGTATATGTTATAACATATGAAAAAGAACTTAAGAGTTCTCCAATACTAGATTGGGCTTCTGGGAAGAGAAGGAGTAAAACAGAAGGTGGATGACCATCTATCAGAAATAGCACAGAAAGATTTCATATGTTGAATAAGAAGTTAAACCAAATAACCTTGAAATTTTCTTCTAATGCTAATAGTCTATGAAATTGAATTCTCTGTATTAATCTTCAACTTTATCATCATGTCATTCATAATCTGACCCAATGAGCATGGAACACCCTCTCTTGGCAGCCGTTATTAAAAAATGTTACGATCCTAAGTTAGACATAGGACATTTCATTAAAAAACAAACAAACAGCATTGCCTTGCAAGAAATTACACTAAAGCAGTCACAATTAGTGAAAGGCTTTTATCTGTCAGCACTGATTTTTTTTGTTAATGCATAAATGGTTGTCTAGCCTTTGTTTCCCTACCTTCAGTATCCAGAACTCATTATTTCATGAGACAACCTATTCAACTGCTGGACAGCTCTGATTTTTGTCAGATGTGTCCTTGAGTCTAAATCTCCCTGTAACATCTACCCATTTCTCCTAGATTTGCCTTCTGGGGTCACAAAAAACAAACCTACTGCACTACCACATAATGGCCCTTCATAGACTTAAAGACATCTATCATGTCTCTTCTAAGTTTCCTCTACTCAAGACAGTATCTCAGGTTCCTTCAACTGATTCAGTTCTATTAGGTTCTTGACAATGTGCTTAGGTGCAAAGTACACAAAAACAAAAATGAAATGTCCCCTATCTTCACGTAGCTTCTGTTCTATTGGTTTAGATTTTTAATTGACTTGATTTCCAGACACCCTACCCTTTTGACCTTTCTCCTCTGGGTATACTTATTAATATCTTTTTTAAACTTTAAATTTGCCTTTAGTTTAGCTTTATGAAGACTGCAGTCACAGTGATAATGCCTGAATACCTGAAGAGAAAAAAAAGGGCCAATGCACAAGAGTGGGACTTCATGATATTTTCTAGGGTCAGAGTTGACTAGAAGGCTCATTCAGAAAATAATTCGGTATTCCTAGTGGGGGCAGCATCATTTGTGTATACACGATACCCAATGTCAATGTAAAGGCAAGGTTTTGGAACTAAATTGTCCTCTCAAATTCTGTCAAGCACGAGTTCTAAAGCATTGGTTAGGTGGCATGTCACCACAGAAACAGGCATTTAATTATTGATCATTTTTGATGATAATAATTAAGATCACCCATTTATTCAACAACCACCTACTGTGTGCAGAGCCCTTGTATAAATTAATACAAGGCTAAGACATGTTCTCTGTTATAGTCTAGTAATGGACTTAAAGCCTGTGATGACAACCTAATATGCCAACATTCTACCAAGAACTTGACAAGATCAATCTGAATTGCATAAGATAATTGTAATATGCCCCAGTAGTACTTTTGAGTAACCCCGTTGATGAGATGAACTCACACGGTGTCGCGCCAATGTGATATTCACAGCGCCTATGGCTGCTATGAATATGCTGGTGTAGTTCTGAATCACAAAATAAACAGACTCTCTTCATGGAAGACAGAACCAAAACATTTATTCAAACACCAGAAAGCCAAATCCATCATAACAACAAAGAAATCTATACACGTCATCAACACAGAGAGCACCAACATCCCCAAGCCTTCCCTCTTTTAGGGCCTTCCCACAAATGAACTCCCTTAAGCAAAATCACTCCCTCTCTTACTCACCCTAGTGCCTCTGCCTGCTCTCTCTTTCCCAGCTCTGACTGCTCTGTCTCACTTCCTGCTCTACCCATTCAACAAGCTCCTCTTCCCACCGCAGGCTCCATATGACTCAAACTCACGTGACTCAGACAGGTCACGTGGGCCTATTAATGGATGGGAAAGATCTTCCCATTGCATTAACAATACACATGGCCAAAACTAAACCTATCTTCTATCCTCTGCTCCTGTTGAATGCAGGCCGTTCTAAAGGTAGGAGGATGTATGAAATAACCCCTTGATGTTCCTATGATTTTATTGAGTGAAGGATGAGATATATGGACCCAAAATTTTTGTTTATTCCTTCAATAAGATCTGTTTAGAAGCTAAGTAAAAACAGAGCCAAGAGAATATATACAATGACTACAATAGTCTTGACTGTAAAAGGCAAAAAAGCAGCTGAACAAATACGAGGAATTCAGAATACCATGGGAAGATTTGTATAAAGTAATACAGTAATGTAAATGACCATAAGTGGAAAAGACAACTGACTTCAGATTAATTACAGGACCAGCTTTGGTTCTAAAGAACAGAAGATGAAACACACTTCTCTCACCTCCACTGGCGGGTGGGAAACTACAAGTGTGGGATACTACACGGGCTGTCAGACAAGCTGTTTTATTGGTCAGTTTTACTTAGCTGTTTTTCTTTGTTGTAAGGGAAGATTCAGTGAGGTGTGTGAGGTATATCACGAAATGACCGTAGTGTAAAAATAAAAGGCATTAACAGAACTTAAAAAACAAAGTCTGTATAAAGATGGGCAAAATATTGAAGCCTTTGTAGTGTTATGAAGAGAAATTTCTCAGTACTGACTTTGGCAAACAAAATTAATTCCTACAACTTTAAAATCTATTAACACTGTAAAAGATTTCTTTTTAATCTTTGCTTTAATGATTTTATTTTGCCTATAATTTTCCAATGCCCCTGGCCAGATGTTATAAGAACAGCCTCTTACAACATTTAATCACTTATACAGCTTGAGCTTCTTAGTGGCTAAGTAAGTATGGCTCCAGACAGACTGGAACTGCTGTAACCATTATCCACGTCTGCCAGTAAAAGACAAGTTGCCAGCCAAACCACACACCTATGGCAACAGTCTCTGCCACTGAAGTAGAAGGACCAAAGGACCTCAGTGAGCCAGTATCAGTATTGGCATTTCTATTGTACATAGCCATTGAAAGGTGACATAAATACTGGCTCAGTACAAATTTAGGCTCCGACCCTTCCTGGCTGTGTGATAATGTGTAAGGTGCTTTACCTCTCTGAGCCTCGGTCTTCTCATCTGTAAAATGGGAATAATAAGTTACACTGCTTACCTTATTGAACATACACACACACACACACGTAGTACATGTGTGTGTATATATACATACATGATTTATTAAGTACTTATGTGCCGGGTACCATGTTAAGCCCTGGGGATACAAACTCAAGCAAAAAGACAGTCTCTGCCCTTAGGGAACTTATATTTTAATAGGTGAAGATAACACATAAAATGGAGCTGGAAAGTAGGAGGAAGGGTGAGAAAGGGCTACTGGAGATGGAGCCAGAAAAGTCCATCAAAGGAGAGAGTGGAGAGTACTCTGGCTCTTGGAAGGACTGTTAGCTTCCCAGATTTGCTCAGAATTCATCTAAGTGAAGCCTTCCCACAGTGACATTACGTGGTCCTCTGTGCTGCTCTCTTCTACACCTTTCCCCATCAGCTCTGGCTTCTGACCCCCAGGGCCTTCTTCCTCTTCGAAGTAGCACGTATTTACTTTGCTCCTTGAGTACAGACATTGTCTCCTCTTTGCCCTTGTGTTCCCAGCACTTAGCACAGTGACTGGCAGATTGTAGTCTCTAATAAAATACTTATTGATTAATTGATGCTGATTTCCATTTGGGACAGGCCCATCAGTCACTTAGCATCTGTTCAGCATTTTCTCTGTGCCAGTCACTGAGCGAGGTGCCGGGGATGCAAAGAAAGGGAAAAAACCAAGCAATGCCCGCTCTTGAGGTTCTCATCCTCTAACAGAGGAGCCCACAGGCAAACAATGGTCTCCAAAGGGTGGTCTTGGAAAGAAGGATCTGGGATGGATAGAGATGGAGGAGGCTGAGGCTTTGAAAGACAGATAGAGGATTTGATATTTGATCCTGGAGGTAATAGGGAGCCACTGGAGTTTAGTGAATAGGGGGGTGAAATGGTCAGACCTGTGCTTTAGGAAGCAGGTTTGAAGTTCCAGAAGGACATTCGGGTAGATATAACAGCAAATGACGAATAGTTAAGAGACCTGAGTTTGCCTCCCAGGGCTGCCACTTATTAGCGGTGTGACCACTGGCAAGCGATAACTTCTCAAGGCTGCAGGGTCCTTATCCATTAAATCACAGGAGTGGGACTAGATTGAGGGATCTTAATCTTTTGTGCCAAGGCCCTCTTTGGCAGTCTTATGAAGCATATAGCAATTTTCTCAGAATAATGTTTTTAAATGCATAAAATAAAATTAGAGTTGTAAAGGACATCAAGTATATCGTAATCGTTATGCAAATATTTTTAAAAATAAATTTGTGGGAGGGGGTGGAGCCAAGATGGCAGAATAAAAGCAGGGACTTGGCTTAAACTCTCTCCCAAATCCCTCCAATACCTGTAAAAATGACTCTAAACAAATTCTAGAGCAGTGGAATCCACAAAATGACAGAATGAAACAAATTTCCAGCCCAAAACAACTGGGAAGGTTGACAGGAAAGGTCTATTGCACCAGTCTGAGAAAAGAGTGCAGTCTAGCATGGGCCCCACCAGCACAGATAGGGCCCGAGCAGGCCTCAGGGCACTGAATCACTAGCAGCTGTGGTGGTTTCCAGATTTCTTAACCCACAAATACCAAAGACAACTTTGAAGGTCAGTAGGAAAGCTCTGTGGGACCTGGGTGAAAGAAAAGCATGGTCTGGCCCCAGCCCCAGGGCAATGGTGGTAGTGGCAGAGGTGGTGGTGGCAGTGGCTGCTTCCAGACGGTGGGGAGATACAGCGGCTGATCAGAGAGGGATTGCAGGGATCTCTTTGGTGGCGCTGAGGTAGAATTCTCTTGCTTTGCCTGTGCTTGGATCTGGGTCAAAGTCCTGGGAGGTGATCCTGGGGTGAGGAGGAGCACTGGCTTGGCAAGGCTTGTGGTGGTGGTGGTAGAGAGGGAATCCTCCTCAGTTTCAAGGCAGAAAAGAGTGCTTGTGGTCACTCACAGACCAGAGCACAGACGAGGAGAGGAGTAAACTGAAAATTTACAAATCTCTAGAAATATCTCTGAAAACAGCTCCATAAAACCCCTGAAGCTTGGGACAGTATACCCTCCACACTAAAAGCAGAGACCTACCTTAACAAAGCGTTAAACAGTCAAGTAATTGGCTGGGAAAATAAGCAAACAGTGGGAAAAAAAAATCAGACTATAGAATCTTATTTTGGTGACAAGGAAGATCAAAACATACAACCAGAAGAAGGCAACAAAGTCAAAGCTCCTACACCCAAAACCTCTAAGAAAAATATGAATTGGTTGCAGGCCATGAAAAAGCTCAAAAAGGATTCTGAAAATCAAGTAAGAGAAGTAGAGGAAAAATTGAGAAGAGAAATGAGAGTGATAGAAGAAAATCATGAAAAACAAGTCAATAGCTTGCTAAAGGAGACACAAAAAATGCTGAAGAAAATAACACTTAAAAAATAGACGTATGCCTTTTGACAAATCGCAAAAGATGTCCAAAAAGCCAATGAGGAGAAGAATGCTTTAAAAAGTAAATTTATGGACCCCAGGAGACAATGCCGCAGAGCAACCGAGAAAGCCAAGGTCAGAGTTTTAGAGCATACTCAGAAATACCGGGTGGGAGCAGTAGTGTATTGCTAGATGTTTTAATGACTAGCTCTCTGAAAAAGAAAAGAAAAAGTGTAAATGATACTTTTTAAAGTTAAATGTGCATTATTATTTTTTCCATTACTTTCTTAAGTCTAGACAATCAACAAAACAATAGGTAAAGTCTTGATGAAGAGTGTGACGATTTTGGAGATATAAATGTTTGCTTTGGAGTTTTTAACCATCTGCTTTCAGGAGCTGGTTTTGTTGCTGTCTAGGGCTGCTAGGAACCCCAAAATGCAAGGCTATAGGGTGAAGGTCTGCCTTGAAAGAATTCGACCATTCAAGCCTTCTTTCAGTCCAAGTAGTGAGTTTATTATGACACCAGTTGGGGTGGTCAAGATTCCTAGTGAGTCTTTGCTATTTGTGACACCAATACAAGAGGGCCAGATTTTGAGAATCTGAGCAATTTAATGGGGGCAAGATCAACACTTTTATACAGAAAGACTATGTGAAGAGCTGGATGGGATTAAGGAGTGGCAAGTAAGCTAATTAAGTAATCAAGGTAGGCTAGGGTGGACCCAGTGATCTGGGCTACTGAAATACATGGGAAAATCCAGGGCCTGGGTTGTTTTCAAAGACCTGGTATTTTCCTTTTTGGGGTTCAGATCCCATCCCCATCAGTTCAAGCTGGCTCCAGCACACCACTGGGTGAGAGGATGATGATGATCCCAGTGAAGGAGACCCAGAAAGAGTAACAGGATGATAGAATGTTAGAGCCAACCAGAACCTTACAGATTAATTTAATCCATCTTCTCCCCTAATCCTCTAATCACTGTAAAGAGAAAACTAAGATCCAGAAAGAGATTACCTAAAACAGTGAGTTGTTTGTGTGTCTGATTTCTGTCTCCTCCCTTCCTCTGTATGTATATCTCTCCATATTATGTGCATGTCTCACTTTTTATCTGCTTCTTTATCCTTCCCTTTATTTATGTCTTTTTCTCTGGAGGTTCTCAGAGAGAAGTTTATTTCTCTTCATCTGTTTGCATTTCCCTGAATTCCTTGGTGTTTCTCCCATGTGGTGTGTCCCTATTTTATTCTGTGTCTCCCATTCCGTCTATCACTTTTTGCCCCACTCCCTTCCAGACAGTCTATATCCACAAGCTCGTCAGTCTCTGCCCTCATATACCTGTTTATCTCTGTCCCTCTTCCTGGCTTACTCATTCTCCATGTATAAGGGCTCAATCCTGGGAGCACATACAGGGGACTCATGAATGCTTGGTGAACCTGCTTCTGGAAGTTTATAATGTCATAGAATGGAGAGGCCCTCTTCTCCACTCCAGAGTATGCATAGGTATTCTGTAATATCAATTCAATCCATTCCAATGAACATTTATTGAGTACTTACTACATGCCAGGTGCTGTGCTAAGCCCTGGTGATAAAATTAATTTAAAAAAAAAAGACAGTTCTTGTCCTCAAAGAGCTTACCATCTAGGCATGGATGGGGGAGTGGGAGGGAAACAATGCACAAAAGGATGCGGGAAGGGGTGAGGTGAAAAGAAATAACAGGGAATACCCTGAGAGATGTAACTTGTTAAAGTTGAAACCAGGCAGAGCAGCAGATGCAGAAGGTAGTGGGCCCAAAAGTCTACTTTCTGCCCTCTATAAAGGAAGGCATTGGGAGGAGCTTGGTATGCTACCCTCCAGCCCTCCAATCAGAAGGAGTGTCAGTCAAGGCTTGAGTCAGCAGCATGGTGATGAGATTAGAGGCAATAAGCATCCTGTTCTGTGGAGCTGAAACCAAGCAGAGCAGCAGATATATCCTGTCTGTTTACTGTGCACCAAAGAAAATCCTGTTAAATGACAGTTAAGGCAGAATTGATCATGCATATAAGACACTGAAGAGCCATTTCTCTCTCTCTCTTTCCTGGTGATCATGAAAAGGGGTAAATGGGGGATGTTCCTATATGATCATCAACTAATTCTCCAAAAAAAAATGTATAACATACTTTGAAGCTTAATCTGCATTAATATCTCTATTACTTTCTTAAGCCTATACAACCAACAAAAAGTAAACCAAACCCTACTTTATAGCATTTGCCACTTTTGAAGGTAAATGTTTATACTAAAAATTTAACAATTGGCTCTCTCAAACTGGTTTCAACTGGCTTCAAGCTCCTCTTGGTAAAGAGAGCAAGATAGCACCCATGACCTATTGTCTATCCAGGCTAACATGAAACCTTAAGTGCTGTTTTTATGGTTCTGTGCTGTTTCCTTCTTTTTTGCTCTTAGGTGAACACATGTTAGAGACTGAACAGATTGGGTTATGATTGTGAACTTTGAAAGACTGAAGAACTGGATCGTATG
>JAQQSZ010008862.1:0-12925 GCA_028646595.1 Phalanger gymnotis
TCAGAACTAGGAAACATTGGAGTATTGAAACACAGGGGATGCACCATTCTGCATGAACTGTGTCCCTGAGCTCAGAGAGCATATCACCTAGCCGAGGGACGGCGAGCGCTCACGGCATTATTAGAGATCAATCTTAGAGAATATATCAGCACAAAAGAAGAGTGCAGAATACAGATGTGACAGCACCTCTGGGCTCACTGTCCCGATGCCTGTCCTATTCTTCCTCTCCTTGGGGCTCTAGGGATGACCCTGAAGGATGGGGAGTCATGGGACCATCACTCAAAGCCCCAGTCTGGCATTTTCTGCTCTCGTATTGATTCAACAGTTAATATCTCCAATACCAATGGATATCAATTAGCTTCTACAGAAGGACATTCATTGAGAATATACAGCAATTACAGAAATTGCAATACATCCAGCACCCCACCCAACTGGGAGCACACCATCCCTGGCGAAAGAGGGCTCGAGCTTGAAGCAGCCCTGAAGGGAAGACTTGTGGCCAACGGCTACCTCCTGACCCTAGGGTTCCTTTTCTCCCCACCAAAGGTTACTTCTGGGCATTAACATAGTAACGGACAAGTCCTTCTTTTGCCCAGCAAGGCTGGCTCCTTTCTGGGCCACGTCAAGCAGGCCACTCTTACAAGACTCCGCTCTAGCCTTGACTCCAGCTTTGACAGAGGGCACCTCAGGTGAGGTGCCTCATCGCATCTCCAGAAGCTTTTCCATTTGGGGAAGCTCAAATTATTAGGAAGTTTTTCCTGAGCAAGCCTCTCGATGTCGCTGCATCTTTCACTGACTACTTCGGATTATGTCCTCGAGGGCCAAACAGGACCGATTTAATCTCTTTTCCCCATGCCAGCTCTTCCAAACCTTGAAGCCGGCTGTGATGTCCTTTGTGAGTTTTCTCTTTTCCAGGCTAAATACCCACAATTCCTCCCACTGAGCTTCAGATGGCATCCTCTTGAGGGTCTCCAAGATCATTTGCCATTTGCAGGACACTCTACAGCTTGTCAATGTCCTGGCTGTTCATGGTCTACATCAGACAAACAGCTTAGCCTTTGGCTGAGCTCCTAGGGTCTCCTTCCCACTACCAGCACCCTGTATATTCTAAATAATCCTCTTACAGTTACTTGTCTGATTTGTTTGTGTGTATGGTGGTAGGGGGAGGGGGCAGTCACAGTTTTAGAAATATGAAGCAACTACTGCCAACCATGTCTGGCTGCTAGTGTTGGGGAGAAAGGTCTTCTGACATCACTCCATCCCTCACAGACACAAATAAACCATCTTTGCTTGCTTCAATGGACTTTTGACAGGACACATCTCAGAAGAAAAGGGAAGGGGTCCCTCAGGGACATCCTCAGTCAGGCTGCCGCTGGATACCAGCCTCTTTCCTCCTTGAGGCCTTCTTTCTCTGGCAGAGTCAAAAAAGCACAGACCAGAACTAGAAGACTGAGGTGCCACACCAGGCCCTCCTCCCAAGTCTCCATGGCTGGACTTTGTAAACAAACCATTTCCATTCCCTGGGACTCAGTTTACCCTGGAAGATGAGAGGTTTGGATGAAATTCATTCATTCATTTGGAAAACACTCACGAGGCAACTACTGTTTGCGGATCACTGGGCTGAGCTCTGGGAGCAGGATCTAAAGCTTCCGCTTGAGGGAGGGAGGGGGAATGGATCTCAGGCTTGAGATTGAAAAGATCTGGGTTCTAATGTCACCTTGGGCACTCATTCCTGAGGTGACCAGGGGACGGACTGTTCTTCCCCTTTGTGGAACACAGGGTCGGGTTAAGTTCCCTTCCTCGACGCATATTTAAGTGTGCAGGTGACTGTGCTTGGGGAGATAGGAAGCATTCGACATGCCCCCTGCCCTGCCTGCCCTGCCGGTACTCAGGCTCTAGAAAGGGGGTGACTGACCAATACAGACCGTCGCAATTGTCAACATCCCATGATCGGTGTGTGATCATTGGATCGCAAGCATTGATCTGGGAGATATCTCGGAGGCCAACTCCCACACTGTAGGGAAGAGGAAGCTGAGGCTCAGAGGTCACGAGGTGGTGAATAGCAGAGCAGCGAGTCAATGAGGCACTTGGTTCTAGGAGAGGTCTAAGGTGGGGCGGGGAGCACCCAGCTCTGACGATGCCTATATACAAAGGGCCGAATGTGCCTCATGTGCCAGAAAAGACAGCCTCGTGGAACTAAGGTAAAAAGGTCACAAAACCATGTGGCACATAAAATCTTGGACCTGGGTCAGGAAGACATGGATTGGGATCCTGGCTCTGATCCTGGTTGTGCGGGCTCTGAGCCTCAGTCCCGCTATCTGTAAAATGGGCTCAATGATACCTTTAGTGCCCACTTCACGGGGTTGTTAGGAGGTTTAAATTAGATGACACATAAAACATTGTGCTAAGTTTACAGCGCTCTGTTAATATCAAATAAGGACAGTGACAGAAATAAGCACTCAGGGCTAAGAAGGGGGTTCAAACCAGGCCCTTGAGGCAGCTTGGTGCAGCCAAGGAGGCTGGAAGTCCAGGGGTCCTGGGGTCCGGTCCTGCTCTGACACACCCTCTGGGCACCTCTCAACATCCTAGACGACTCTCCGATATTCTAATTTGCAGGAAGCTGCTGACCTGCGTTGGCGGAGGGAGCTTCTTCAGCTGGGAGGCCCCAGTGCCAATAAAATCAAGAGTCCAGTCCTTATCCCTATCCTGGCCTACCTGGCAAGGTGTTATCCAACATGTCTCTGGAGGTGTCCAGTGACAAAGAATTCGCTACTTCCCCAGGGTCTTTGGGGTATTTGTGAGCCTAAATCTGCTCCTTTGTAGCTCCTTCCCCCGGCCCTCTTCCGGTCCCTGCTTACAGGTGTCCTCCAGGGCCAAGCAGAGGTCACATCTCTCTTTCCCACAAAAGTTCCTAAATGAGGTCTTTTACCAATAGGGATGACTGCACTGTCCCCACCTCTTTCCCAGGGTTCAGATCATGGCTGGGATTCTGTAGCCATAAGGCATGTGCCTGTGGAAGGGGTCAGTGGGGTGAGGATGGGTCTGAACCTATGATTTCATGAGTGCTGGAGATTCCCCATTGGCAAACTCTCCGCCAACACCTGATCTGTAGCTAATGGTCTTAAGATGGTTTCTGCAGCTAAATGACATAGTCACATCATATGCACACATATATACATACATATATATATACATATAAATACATATACATGCACAAACACACAAACACATACACATGTACATACATATATACATACACATATATACATATATATGCCAGGAGGAATCTGTCAGATTGGCCCCTAAAAAGGAGTAGTACTGGTATTGTTCGTCTAGGTGACTGTCGCTTCCCAATGACTCTCCTACCCCCATAAGCCATCCCCTATAACAAAGGCCAGTTCAGCGAAGCAAACCACAGCATCGGCTGATGACAACAGAAGCCTCATTCTGCATCCACAGGCCACCACCTCTCCAAGAATAAGCAGAAGGCCCTGTCACCTTCCATTCATCATTCCCAAGGTCACTCTTCAGCATGAAGGGCATCAGATCGGGAGCTAAGAAAACTAGGCTCGGGAAGACATTTCAATTAGCTCCTGCTAGGGACCTGATTTAGTTATAAGTGCCTTGGTAATAACTGTATGTCCCTTGGGGCTGATAACTTAAGGCTGCTGCAGAAAATTGCCCATTACCGTGGGCTGAAGAAGCATTTACCATCCTAGGGCCCAGCCCGTGAGCCAGAGGGACTGGGAAAAAGCACAGCCGGCAGACTCCTCCGAGCCTCAGGTCTGAGAAGGAGAGTGGCCTCTGGAAGGATCGGGGCTTGGTACTGTGGACTCACACCTTAGAGAGAGACCAGCCTCTGACTGGGGAGAAACCTGACAAGGCCCTCGTCCTACCAGGAGGGAAGGGAAGGAATTAGCATTTATTAAACTCCTACTATGTGCCAAGCCCCGTGCTGAGCGCTTTACAAATATTCTTCATTTGACCCTCGTAAGAACGCCGGGGGTTAGGTGCTGTGATGACCCTTATTTCATGGGGGGCGGGGCGGAACTGAGGCAGACAGAGGAGAAATGGCTTAGCCAGAGTCACACAGATTGTAAGTGTCTGAAGCTGGGTCTGAGCTGAGGCCTTCCAGACTCCAGGTCCAGCATTGTACTCCCTCAGCAGCCTAGCCGCCCGATGCAGGCTTCTTTCTGCTTCATCCCCAGTGAATGGTCATCCAGCCCCTGTTTGAAGACCTCTGGAGATGAGGAACTCACCACCTCCCAAACCAGCCCGTCCCCCTTTGAATAGCAGTTACCGTGAGGAAGTCTGTCAAGACGGACTTAAGCCTAAATCAGTGTCTGGAACTCTCTGTCATTGCTCCTGCCCCCTTCATCCGACAGATGGGGATACTGAGGCCGAGGGAGGAGCGCCGTCCGAGGTCATACAGCCAATGAGCGGCAGAGGGGTGGGATCTGGGTGTCTCAAATCTCAGTCCCGACTTCCTTCTCCTGCGTCCCTCGGGCCTTAGAGTTCAGGCGCTCTGGGCGCCTCGGCGTTCTAAGCAAGGCTCAGTCGCGCCCCCCCCCCCCGCCCCGTGTTCTGGAGTCCCTGAGGTCCTGGGGCTCTCATTAAAGGACTGGCCGTGAAGCAGCTGTGGGGAGGCTTCTCAGTTCAGACCGGCCCGGCCTCAGGCTGACGCTGAGACACACGTCAACATACAGTCCCCTCTTGGGAGGGAAGTCTGCCTTGGCCCTTAGGATTCCCCTTCGCGCCTGTGCTGCAATCTCCACAGCCTGGCTCCAGCCTCCTTTTCCTCTTCAGGCGCTCTGCCTCGGCCACACCGGAATACACAACATTCCATCTCCCGCCTCCAGATCTTTGTCCAGGCTGGACCCGCCACCTGGAGTGCTCTTCGTCGTCGCTTCCACTCTGGCAAATCTTAACGTTCCTTCGAGGCTCAGCTCGGGCCTTCTCCTACACAAGCCTCACCTGATCCTTCTCACGGCACCCGCTGCCTCTCTGAGCATGTATCACACTCTCCAGTAGAGTCAGCTCCTTGAGGCAGGGAAAGTCTCTTCAGTGTTTGTATCTCCAGGGCCAAGTATGGTGCCACGTACACAGAAGGTGCTCAATAAGTGCTTAGGATGGACAGGGAAAAGCTCAAAGCCTCCATCTGTTACCAGGGAGGGGCATGGAGTGAGATCGGCAAAGGCCAGCCTAGGAATACTGATACCCCATCACCATCTCTGTCCCTGTCTCTGTCTCTGTCTCTCTCTCTGTCTCTGTCTCTCTCTCTCTCTATCTCTCTCTGTCTCTCTTTCTCTGTCTCTCTCTCTGTCTCTGTCTCTGTCTCTCTCTCTGTCTCTCTCTCTCTCCGTCTCTCTCTGTCTCTGTCTCTGTCTCTCTGTCCCTCTCTCTCTCTGTCTCTCGCTGTCTCTCTCTCTGTCTCTGTCTCTGTCTCTCTGTCCCTCTCTCTCTCTGTCTCTGTCTCTCTCTCTGTCTCTGTCTCTCTCTGTGTCTCTCTCTCTCTGTCTCCCTCTCTCTCCCACCCCACCCCCTGCCTCCGAGGAGGTTTGAGGGCCGAGCCAAGCTGATCCGAGCCAGGATTTCTCTGGCTGTTTGATCCACCTCACAGGGGAGAGTTTTACTGTCAGCCCTGTAACACTCAGGGAGACAGTCTGCCTCCTGACAGCTGTGATGTCCCTGCAGGGATGGACAGCTTGTGGACTGATCCTAATTTTAAGAGACAAGTGTTTTGGCTACTGAAAGTAAGGTTGTGCTTTCATATGTCTAGAGCCAGAACCGACCTTTGAGATCCTCTGTGTGCTCCACAGAGGTCAGAGGTTCAGCGATGCACTCCGATTCACACAGGATTTGGGCTCCAGATCTTGGGCTCATTCCATCATAGCACAAGGTTTTCTATCCCAGGTGTCTGGAATTCCCAAACGGGTAAAACTGAAAACTTTCATGCTGCCCTTGGTTATGGGGATTATTCCTTGATGACCACGGAATTGGAGGCCCCAGGTTCAAATGACTCCTGGGATGCTTACCACCTTTGACTCTGGGCAAGGACCCTCCCCAACCTGGGCCTCAGTTCCCTCATCTGTAAAACAAGGAAGGTGGATGTGATGCCCTCAGAGCACCCTTCCAACTCTATATTCCTGGTTCTAAGAGAACCAATGAAAGCACAAGGTCTCCCTCACATGCCATGCCCAATCGGCAATGGTTCTTCCAGTTTTTCCAGATTCAGCCTATGCTCAAACCCTTTCTGGTTAACACTGGCTCCCACCTCTGGGGCACCCACAGGTTGACCTGAGAGTGGTTCAGCTTGTGCCCTCCCCGTCACCACCTTCTATACCTCAAAGCCCTAGGTAAATGCCATCCAGTAGCATCACAATTATGCCATGGCATCAAACAAAATATATACTATTTGTAGAGGGCTTGGCACAATGTCTGGCACACAGTATGTGCCAAATAAATGTGAGCTATTATTATTAGCATGGACTAGAGAGCCAGCATATTCTCTTCAAGCAACAAATCTATGACCCTGTCATTCTCATTTTATAGATGAAGAAACTGAGGCTCAGAGATCATTGACTTGTTCAAGGTCACACAGCTAACGAGCATCACGGGTGGGGTTTGAAACCGAGAGTCAGAGAAGGCGCTTTCCAGACCTTATCGCCTGTGGCCTTTGTGGCCACACAATGAGTCATGGTACAGTGGAGAGACGTCTGGATTGGGGTGAGGGGATGTGGGTTCAGATTCCAGCCTCACTATCTGCTTCTTATGTGACCCCAGACAAGTCCCATAAGCTCTCTTGACCTCAGCTCTAAAGGATTGACTGGAATTCACAAACATTTACTGACCGGAAGCCTTAGGCAGGGACCTGGGCCGGGCCTGAAGGACCCGCCCAATTAAGAGTTCCTGCTTGAGGAGCAAGGCAATTTCACTGGGCAGATGGGACAAAGGCATTCAAGTGCACACAACCCCCAGCTATGCGCCTCCTCCCTCCTCCTCCCAAAACCTGCTCTCACTATTGGGGGGGGGGGGGAGAAGGATCTGACAAATGAACTCATCCCAAAATGCTGTTACTAATTTGCACTAAAGTATTAGTGAATCATAAGGTCTTCACTATTACCGCTTTCTGGTAAACTGGCATTTCCACAGAAGCGAGTTGGAGAGAACGCCATATTCGACCAAGAATCCCGAGCATCTCCACCCATGGTTTGCAGACCCCCACCAAGGAGGACTTCTCAGACTTCTCTCATTCCGCTTTGGGACAGCCCTAATTGTTTGGAAGTTTTCCCACAGGGCAAGACTAAATGCGCTTCTTTATGACTGTGCCCTCACCCCCTTGTTCCTGGTCTTGGTTTCTGGGACCAAGCGGAACGTCCCTTACTTCATCCATGTGGCTGCAGGATTGGGGTTCTCATGCCACCTCCCTCCCCACCTCCCACATCCAGTATTCTTTTCTGCAGGTTACACACTCTAGTAGAAGGAAGGCACCCTATCTCCTTCCCAGAGGTTGTGGCTTTCCATCCATATAGGCCTTCTCCAGCTCTCTGTTCTGAAAAAGGGCCAAGAAAGATGGTACAAGTACTCGACTGTGAAATGAGTTACACAAAAACCAACTTCCAAGTCACTTCTTGCCTGCAGAAGGGGATTTAAGCAGCCACCAGGGCACACTTAAATTCTAACAGGGCAGGTGCTCAATCTAAAGGAAGGAAGGGTGGAATTTTTGAGTATGTGACAGATGGTAGCCCATGATATTGGAGGCAACTCCATCACCAAGGTGGCCCTCTGGATTCCCCTGCGTGGAAGGCAGTCACTGGCTGCCCCATCTCTGCCTGGCAGGGACAAGGTCCTGGCACCTCCAGAGCCTCACGTTCCCCTACCCCCTCTGCTCAGGGCTCCCATGGTTTGTCAGTGCTCCCTCTGCAAGTCCAGGAGCTCGTCCCCCAGTGCCATGGTGCTCCCAATTACTCTAGAGGTGATGATCATGCATCTTTAATAGGACACTAATAATGGTACTAATGGAGCTCACTAATAACTGAGTTCTTCATTTACAAGCTGAGCTGGGCTAGGTCTTTAGAAGCTAGAGCTTAGGTAAGCAGATGAGTGTAATGAGCTGGGGGTTTTCCACATCCATGCTGACCTCTCTGAGAAGCACAGATCTCCAAGTCGGGAGGGACCAGAGACAGCCACATAGCCCAGCCTTGTGGCCAATGCAGGAACCCATAGATAGCCTTCTTGACAAGTTAGGTAGATCCCAGACAGAAAACCAGTGTACTGGGACTCAGTCAAGCTTGGAGAACGCTGTGACCTGATGGACAGCAGGATGTTATCAAATGGAAGTCAGGAAACCTGGCTTCCAAAACACAATGTCCTAGTACCAGCCAGGTCACTTCAGTGATGCCTTCTCAGAAGGGAGCCTCCCTCACTGTTTTGGAGCCAGGAAGAGCTTTGGAACATGGGATGTATATGTGGCACTCTTCCCTGTCCCTCATCCCAGATCCATCCAATCAGTGGCCAAGTGTTGTTGGTTTTGTATTAAAGGCCTCGCATCCATCCCCTTCTCCATGCAAATAGCCACCCTTCAGCTCAGTCCCTTGTCACTCTAGCCTGTCCCATTGCCTGTCCGCTCCCTCAAATCCTCCCCTTCTCCAATATAGCCTCCACATGGCTGCCACAGTCTTCCTAGAGCCTAGATTGCACGTGCCACTGCCCTCTTCACGTGGCTCCAGGGACTTCTTACGTCCTCTCACATCAAATCAAATCTCCCTTGACAATCCATCTCCAGCTACATTTCCAAATGTCTGTCCCCTCAAGAATGCTACATTACAGCCAAACAGGCCCCCTCATCATCCCTGGGCAGGTCATTCCATCTCCTCTGCCTTTCTCAGAGAGTCCCCCTTTCCTTGATTGCCCTTCCTTCTCACCTTTGACTCTTAGAATGCCTAGCTTCCTTCCAAGCGCATCTCAGGGGTCACCTCCTATTTAAGACCTTCCTTAATCTCACACCTATCTCAGCTGTTAATTCTCTGCTCTCTGAAGTTTGCATGCAGCGTACATCCACAGATCTGAATATAAGTTGTAGAATGAAAGCAACTTGTGGGCAGAGAACGTTTCATTTTTATCTTTCTATCCCCAACACCTAAAAGAGGACCTGACCCATAGTAGGAGCTTCTTAGAGTTTTGTTCAATTAAATTCAGACTTCCCAAATTAAGGGCAGGAGCCAAATGATCCGCCTTGTCCTGGTTCCCAATCTCTGCAGCATCTTCATATTTGCAGCATACTAGTCTATACCATAGAATTATTCTCTGTCCTGGAAGAGATCTTTTCCTCAAAAAATGAAGGGTCTTAGGACTTCAGCTGATCCCTCAGCTGTCGGGGGGACCCTGAGTGTTTGGGTTCAGCTCCAGTCACTAGGGAAGGCACAATCTTACACTCTAAGGTTGAAGGCAAAGATAGCAGAGGGCATGATAACAATGTGGTTGGTATTGCTGAGACCCAAGAAAGTTCTTGAGGACCTCTACAGGATCACAGAAACTTTGGGGGGGCCTTCCCAGGAAGATGGAGAATCCTTGGGCTAGACTGCTCTGAAGGCATTGAGGAAAACTCAGTTATTTGGGAAAGGAAGGTAGACCCAGTGGCCTAGAGTTAGGGACTTCCAGCTAAGTTTTGGGGCACCACACAGGTGAGACTGAGATGCTGATGGAAGAGCTCTCAGATCAGTGAGTCAGAGGAAAGAAGAGAGATGCATGGCAGGAGGAGAACTGGCCAAACCAGATGTGGTGATGGGTCAGAGTGAAGTCCCATCAGGAGAGCTTTTCGCTCCCCTCCCTTATGTCAGTGGCTTGTCTAGCAATTCTGCCTCCAGGTTCAAAAGCAGTTTAGTGGATGTGCTTTGGAATTATATCAGAAATGATCAAACTTGCAGAAACTCTCTAATGACCTTGCTCCATCCCACCGTGAAGAAACCAGGGACATCTCTTTTACCAAGGGCTAACCTCCCTGTTCCCCAGTGCTGTGTGCCAGGAAAGGAGGGGAAAATCTTCACGTGAAGATCGATTCTCTCTCTTTTTCTTCAGCAAATATCTCCAGAACATCTGGGAAGAAAGTGTGGGATGAAAGACAGAGGTGACCCATTGAAACCTTTTATAAACTTATTTGAATTTTTATCTGTATTTCCATGTTACCTAACACAGCTAATCAACTATACAAGTGTTACCTTTTAGACTTTTGTCTGAGTCACTTTCCAAGTTCATCACTAAGGTCAAGAACAGGGAATCTAGCTCTTGGTAAAAGAGATTTCCCTGGCTTCTTCACAGTGGGACGGAGCGAGGTGATTAGAGAGTTTCTGTGATTCTCATTATTTCTGGTATAATTCCAGAGGACGTCCATTAAACTGCTTTTGAACCTGGAGATAGAATTGATAGACATAAAGGGAGGGGTTCTCTCACTCCTCCAAGGACTCGTACTTTCTTCGATTGCTCTTTTGAGCTGGGCTGAGTTCTGGTGTGTGTTCTTCGTTCTCCACTAGGTTTTCCCCTCTCCACAGCATACTTCATATACTAATGTGTGTTGAAGTTGTCCAGGCTGGTATGTCTTCTTTGCATCTCCTGATCTGCTTGGTTTCAATGCCAAATGCCCCTCCCAGGCGAAGTTCGTCATCTCTCATCTCACCACCTTACTGCTAACTCAAGCTTTGATTGGCCCCACCTCCCTCAGCCTCCACTCCTTTCTGATTGGAGGGCTGGAGGGTGGAGCACCAAACTCTTCCCAATGCCTTCCTTTAGAGAGGGCAAAAATGGGCCTTTGGGGCTCATTCCACTTTAGGTCTGCTGCTCTACCTGCTTTCAGATCCCCAGAACAAGATGCTCCTGTGCCAGGTGTCCCCAGAGTGTCTCCTCCCAACCTTGCTTTCCTGCCTCCTTTTGTCCCTTAGATTATACGTTCCTTGAAGGCAGAGACTGTCATTCTTTTTATTAATTCTATCCAGAATGCTTAGCACAATGCCCAGTGTGTAGTGCTTAATGAATATTTATTAGATTGGATTGAATTATTTAATCTTCTTCCATGATCTGTCCATAAGCCTCTAGTGACCTCGCTATCAGCAAGAACGGCCTTGTAGCTTGGGAGTCAGGAGGCCCATGGAGGGCAGGTGAGTGACAAAATGGAGCCTCAGTTTCCCTATCAGGGTTTTCACATTTGTCTTCAATAACAAACTTTTGTTTTTGTTTCGGAAAATAGCGAGATGGGCTTAGTCTCAGGATTTTCCTCTGCCCCAGTTTCTAGGTAGACACTCTCTGATTACAAGAGAGGAAGGTTGGGTCCTCAATGTGGCAGATGGAGCCATGACCCACTTTGCATCTCTCTGCTCAAAGGCAGACAAGGTAAAGCTCTTGAAGTGAGCGGTGGTGATTAATTGGTGAACTCTACACATTCCAGAACATCTCAGGAAATGAGAACACTTAAAATGGGTTTGCCAAGTGTGCAAATGACATGAAGCCCTTCACCTTGGGTGAAATGCCAAGCAGGGCCAAGGGGAACAAGCCACGGGAAGGTCAAGGACAGGCCTGTGAGTGACCTGGGAAGTGGTGGGTGAGTTGGAAAATGGAGAGCTATTAGGTGATACACTCAGGAAAGAATACCCCAGCCTGTATTGAGAGGATGACGGACACTGAACTCTGACAGCTGGATATGCTGCTGAGGCCAAAAATGCCGGTGGAAAACCAGGTATCCTCCAACCAATAGGAATGACCCAGAAATAAAGCCCTCCACTGCCCTGAAGCTCAGCATCCTGTACCCCTGGATGCCTTGTAAAGTTGTGGTCACTGCAGTCCAAGGGGCTGGAGAAGGGCGACTAAAATGCCTGAGGGGATGGTTAGGATGATGGGCTGAAAAGACGATGACTGGGAGGGCGCGGTATGATTGTGCCACAGCACATCCAGTGAGAGTCAGAGGAATGGATGAAGACCTCCTCAAACCCTCACCCTTAGGTCCCTCCATTGGAATTGGAAAGAGGTAAATCTAGGATAAATACATTCAACAATCTCATGGATGAGGCATCCCTCAGACTCAGGAGCACTTTGTTTTGCTCATCTCCAATGTATTTACCATGGTAAGTTATATACCATAGAGAGCAGCTAAGTGTATGTTTTGTTTCCCCATTAGACTGGAAGTTCTATGAGGGCTGGCTCTATGTCTTCTCTAAGATTTGATTCTATCCCACGCTCATCCTTAGGGATTTTATGTTAACTTGGAAAGAGGTCTCTGGTGGGTTGCCTAGGGGATCAGCCCTCGATCCAAGACTGTTCAACGTTTTTCATCAATGACTTGGATAAAAACATACATGACATGCAAATTAGACTTGCATATTCAAAAAATTCAGCCAACATTCACTCAGTGCTTACTATGTGCTGGCTCTGTTCTAGATGCTAGAGACAAAGGCAAAAACAAACAAGCCTTGCCCTTTCTTCTGGTACTAGTGATGCTGGACAGCCTTCTCAAGGAGTCTAGCCATGAAAGAGAGAAGAAATTTAAGATGAAAGCTAGTAGGGATGGGCACATCAAATGAGGTGTGTGTGTGTGTGTGTGTGTGCATGTGTGTACGTATGTGTGTGTGTGTGTGTGTGTGTGCATGTGTAAGAGAGATATGGGCATGCTTGTAGGCAGTAGGGAAGCAGCCAGCAGACAAGGAGATGGTCAGATTTTGCAGTGAAGGGATAAATAGTCACTTCAAAGAGAACAATTTCAACTGAGTGATGAGGTCAGAAGCCAGAGTGTTAAAGCTGAGGAGTGACTAGGTGCAGTAATAGAAGCAACACATATAGACAACCTTTCCTTGGAGTCTGGCTGAGAAAGGGAGGAGAGATATGAAAGGATAACTCAAGGGGGCGCAGTGGTCTAGTGAAGGGTTTTTAGTCAACAATGATC
>JAQQSZ010008863.1:0-12925 GCA_028646595.1 Phalanger gymnotis
GGGAATATAATGGATTATTTATTACTGCTCTGAAGAATAAGATGAACAAAAAGAATATAAAGAAGCACAGAAAGACATGAACTGACAGAGAATGATGTCAGCAGGAAAATAATATATACAATTACTGTGACAATTTAAACGTAAATAATAAGAAATTGAACTCTGAAATAATATAATTATAATGAACAAGATTGATTCCAAATAAGAGATACGAAAATGCCACTCCTACCATTCTCTACAAAGCTAGGAGACTATAGATATGAACCATCCAGTATATTGTAGGACACAATTGGTGTGTCTATTAGTTTTGCTAAACTACTTATTTTTCCTCTTTCTTTTTTCTTCTTTGTTAAAAAGTGTTGACTCTGCCTTTCTAGGGAGGGTGGGTGGGAAGGGAAGAGGGGAGAGAATTTGGAACTCAAAGTTTTAAAAGCAGATGCTTAAAAAAATAAAAAAGGTAGTTTTTTTTGCATGCAGCTGGGAAACAAGATATATAGGGAATGGGGCATAGAAATCTATCCTGCCCTACAAGAAAGTAAGGGGAAAAGGGATGGTCCAGGGAGTGGGGTGAGAGAGGATAGGGCTGACTGGGGAAAGAGGCAATCAGAATATATGCCATCTTGGAATGGGGGGGAGGGTAGAAATGGGAAGAAATTTGTAACTCAAAATCTTGTGGAAATCAATGTTGAAAACTAAAATATTAAATAAAAGAAATAAATAGACTAAGAAAAAAAAAAGAGCCACTTTGAGTTAACAATAAGATTGTCTGCCCAGGCTCTTTTCTGCTCAGTACCTAGCCAGAGAAATATTGTGTTTTTTTCATGCAGGCAGTAATATAAAAGGTGTGGAAGGAGTTTACAAAGGAACATATGTTTGGATATACAAATGACAGGAAGAAGGCAGCAAATTCCCAAACACCAATATGGTACATTGTGCAAAATCAATTTCCCTACAACAAAATTGTATTAAGCAATCACTTACTTTTACACTCTTCATAGTGTAAATTATGGGGCTACACGATTTTCTCTATATAGAAAATCCTGCTTTAACTTGGTGAGAGAGGCAGAAAGGCAGGCAAGATGGGGATAGAATAGCTACTCAGTATATAATCTTTGTAGAAACCATCAGGTGGCACTAAGAGTTTTAACTATCTCTCCAGAGGACTTTCCATGGGCAAATGCCTGCAGAACCAGGGTCTGAGTCCCTCCCTATTAAATCTTCTTGTACATGTGCAGACTGACTTGCCTGGGTTCAGAGAATCCCATTGCCCTGGTGTGGGTTTCTTATTTGTCTAGCCTAGGGTGAAAAAAAAAGACAAGACCTGAGTGTAATAACCTAAAGCATAAATATTTTGGGTGGATCCAAGATCTGAGGGAATCCAAAATCCTTTGTCTACATCTCCAGCATTCCAAGAAAGTTACTGAGTTCAGAATGACATTCTGGGTTCCCACAATCTGTAGTTATATGAAGTTAGATTTAAACAGTATGATAATTAATAAATTTTCTGAACCATATGATAAAGCATTTTCCACAAATGTCTAGAATTCTTTCCTTCCTCCTCTCTACCTCTTGGCTTACCTGGAATTCTTTAAGCACCAAGTAAAACCCCACCTTTAATAAGATTTTGAATTCTCTTTAATGTTAATGCCTTCATTCTGTTGATTATCTCCTATTGATCTTTTACAGATCTTGTTTACACATAGTTGCTTGCATATTGTTTCCTCCATTAGAATTATGAGCTCCTTAAAAGCAATGACAGTTTTTCCCCTTTCTTCATATCTCCAGCACAGCACAGTGTCTGGCACATAGTAGTCATTTAATAAATGTTTTGAATTCCCTCAGGTCCTGAATCTACCCAAAATATTTATACTTTGGGTTATTATACTCAGGTCATGTCTTAGGTCTTTGTTTTGGGTCCATTTGCTTTGAGTGGGCCCACCCAACTTTGTGTTTAGGACTCTCCTTGAGTTTTGAATTCTATTCAAATTTTATTGAATTTTACATTTGCTGATATCCATCTCAATCTAACTTACTTTCAAGATGCAATCTTGGCTAAATTGATTAACTGTATGAAGTGTGGTTCATGTGTTATTAATTCATGGTCACACAGCTCTCTGTGATGCTCTCGTAGTCTCTGATGAAGGTCAAAAATGTTAAATATTGGTGCGGTTTGGAGTTATTGGAAACCCCAAAATGTCAGGGTACAGGGGATCCACCTGGAAAGAATTCGTGCACTCAAACCATCTTCCAGTCAAAGTAGCAAGGTTTATTGTAATGCCAAGAGGAGCATGCAGGGTTCCTAGTGAACCTGCAACTGAATGAGGGTAAGGCTGATGCTTACAAACAAAAAAGGACAGTGAAAAGATCTAGATGGGATTAAGGAGTGGTAAGCAGTCTGGGGTGGGCCAGATGTAAAAGGAAAGGAATATCAAGTAGGCTAATTAGGTGATCTAGATGGGATTAATCGGTGGTCTGTATATACCAGTAGTTCAGCAGGGGCCAAGAGCTACTGTGAAAGAAATGTCAAGTAAGTTAATTAGGTGATCTAGATGGGCCAGTTGCCTTGGGAAGAGTTGCTAGTATTCTGGGCTTCTGAAATGTATGGGAAAATTCAGGGACTGGGTTGCTTTCAGAGACATGATCTTTTCCATTTAGGGGTCCAGGTCCCATCACACCATCGTTCCCTCGAAGTATTTTTTTTTAATAAGATGATTTGGACTACGACTTAGATCAAAAATTACCAATGAAGTTTCCAGTACCCAAATTAGTCCAAGATGGCAGAGCTAGAGGGCTAAAGAGAATCACGTTTTTCACATATTCATCCAAAAGAAAAAGTGAGGAAAAACAGCTTTTAAAAGCCACAAAAGAAAATAAGAATCAACAAGAATTTTAAATGAGCAAATCAGAGTGCTGACACACATTTTTAAACTTACAGAGCAACTGAATCAGCTAAAGTACCAGAAGCAATCCAGATGGGAAAAGAAACCATGTAAGATATCCTGAGATCTATCTTAAAATGGGTAAAAGACACATTCAAAGAAATAAGATAAAAATTGATACTGGAAAGAAAATCACAAGACCAAATAAAAGAAAAAATTGGAGTTTAAAATCATAAAAAATAACAATAAAATGAAAGGGGGAAGCTGAAGGCAACAAGAAGGAAATAATAAAGAAAGTGACCAATATATGGAATACCAAAAAAAAAAAAGCTCAAAAAATTCAGAGAAATGTAATACCAGCTTGAATAGTCTCAGCTACAAAGACTATAGATAGTAGTGCTGTATTTCAAAAGGCTTCAGAATGCTGAGGGTTTGACAATTTTCATTGTCATTTGTGAAGAAACTATTTTCCTGTAGTGGTTGTTGAGAGACTAAGTGAAGCACAGAAAAGAGGATAAAAAGAATGTATTTCTTTGGAGAATTATTTTAACCCTTATCTCATGAAGAGGGTAAAAACAACTCTCGAGAAGAGATTTTGCTGGGTCTCTTGAGATAACTGAAAGGTGAGACTGTGATACGTTAGTGAAAATAAGTCAAGTTATAGTGATAATAAAAAATTATTTTGGTCAGGATCTTTCTTATGACAAACATTGTAGCTAATAATTATTTTAATATCATTATTAATTAACTTGATAATAAATTGCATAGCTACTAGCTTTAATAGTACTTAAGCCCAAGAGATTAAGGGTTTGATATATAAATATGAAGATCATATAAAGAAATATGGGCAACTGTGGGAAAAGAAGTTTCTCCAGCTTATTAAATAAATAATGTCTAATAAACTGGGGCATGGGTTCCAATCTAATTGTTAGAATTATTAATGAGAGAGATGTTCAATTTTAGTAATTAATCAAGAAATATCCAAACATGTGGTAAAAAATGAATATAGTAGTAAGTCAAGTAATGGGCTAAGTAATGGCCAACAAGTGTAGATGAACCTGGAAAATGCTGTTACATATGAGGATCAGCCCCTCCATAACCTTTCTACATCTTACAATCAAACCTCCATATGTAAGTAGTCCTCATATGCACCAGCATGGGAGATGGTTTCTGAGGCTCTCGTCAGGTCCTATGCCCAGAGCCCTCAACTATCCTCAGAAATTCAACTAAAATCTGTTTGGCATATTGGTCCCCAACACTGGAAAGATTCCTGGGATCTTTGGGAGGACCAAACATTATCCCTTCAAGTGGTTTTCCCAGTATCTTACATCAAAGAGTTCTAATAAAATCCGAAAAACAGGAAGCAAAGGAAGCAAAGCTCCTGCCACTGATTAAACCCTCATTGGTAGTAAAATAAGACTTAAAAAAATCTATTTAATATGAGTATTGTTAGGTTTGACTTATTAATAGGAATAATACAGTGTGAAATTGAGTATTCCCCTCCAAAAGAAAGACTGAAGAAAAAAATTATAAAGTTAAATGTAAATGTATTAAGCTCTCAAAATATGATAATAGTATCATAGAGCTAGAAAAGAGTTCAGAAGTCACCTGATCCATCCCCCCATCTCTTAGATAACAAAACTAAAGCCTGAAGAAGTTAAGCAATTTACCCAAGGTCACAAAGATAACAAGTGGTAGAATCTAGATATAAACAGAGAACTTAATGGAACTAAGCAAAGAATATACTTTTCTTTCCAGTGTTTTGCAACTTAAAAATTAATTGTGCTGGACTACAAAAAAAGACAGAAAGCAAAAAGAAAAAAATCAGTGATTCTGTAAACTATATTTGCACATTGTAATGCATTAAAACTAGAAGTAAATTATGATTCCATAAATAAAATGTGTAGGTCCACATAGAAACTAAAAAGTAATTTATTAAATGATGATAATGTGAAAAAGAAAATTGTACAAAAAAATAACAAATTGTTTCAAGGGAAAAGACAGTCCAGATAATATATATCAAAATCTGTGGAATTGAATCAAAGCAATGTTCAGGCAAGAACTTGAGCATTAAATGTCATTATCAATAAGAAAGAGAGAAAGTTAACAAATTAAGTTTGCATTTTAAAATTTTAAAAAAGGTATATGCCAAAAGAAAACAAGAGGAATGCTAAGATCAGAACAGAGATTGATACAATTAAAAAATAAAATAATCAAAGTGATAAATTCAATAGAAGAATAGAGAGCTTATATAATTCAATATCTGAAAAAGAAATAGAACTAGCTATATAGGAACTACAAAACAAACAAACAAACTCTTGATCCTGATGAATTCCAGCATAATTTTGTCATTCTTTTAGAGAAAAATTAGTACCAATACTACACAAATTATTCTCAAAAGTGGATAAAGAAATCACCCAATGAGGTTCCTTTTATAAGAAAAGTATAGTCCTAATCCCTAAATTGAGGAAAGAAAACATGTGGCATAATTACAGACTGATATCATTAGTGAATGTTGATTTTTAAAAATTAAATAAAATCCTGTCAGACAACAGCTATTCATTCAAGAAATCATCTTTCATAATCAAATTGGATTTATACCTGGTTTTACACCTGGCAAGGGTGGCTTAACATTAAGAAAATAATCAATATAATTAATCATAATAAAAACAAAAACATCCAAAACTACATGATTGTCTCAATAGATGTGAAAAAGCATTGTCTAGGTATAACACTCATTTATGCTTTAAAAAATTAAAATGCTTAAAGATGTAGTCATAGAGGGATCTTTTTTAATATCATTAATAAACATTTATCTAAACCCAAAAGCAAGCATGAAGTACAATAGGGATACCCTAGAACCTTTCCAATGAATAGGAGAGTAAAGTATTCTATCCACTTTATTTGACATAGCTCTGTAAATGCTAGCAATAGCAAGAAGACAAAAGAAAGAAATTAAAGGAATAAAGCTAGGTAGAAAGGAGATAAAACAATCCCTATTTGATGATGATGAAATGATTTACTTAGATAATACTAAGAAATCAGAAAAGACTAATTAAGATAATTGGTAGCTTCAGCAAAGTAACAGGCTGAAACACAAATCCTCAAAAATCAATAGTATTTCTATATAATAATAACAAAATCTGAGACAATAATAGAAAAGAGAATCTCATTCTAAATAATTACAAAATGCATAAAATATTTGGAGATCAATCTACCAAAGCACACAAAATACTTATATAGATTTAATTTGCAAGTATTCCTTAAAGAAATTAAGAACAGGGGCAGCTAAGTGGTGCAGTGACTAGAGCACCGGCCCTAGAATCAAGAAGACCTGAGTTCAAATCTGGCCTCAGACACTTGACACTTACTAGGTGTGTGACCTTGGACAAGTCACTTAACCTCGATTGCCTCACCTCCCCCCACCAAAAAAAAAAAGAAAGAAATTAAGAGCAATTTGAATAGCTAAAGGAATATTCAATGGGAAAATAATAAAAATGACAAAATTACCAAAGTTAACTTACAGTTTTGATCCTATATGAATCGAATTATCAAAGAGACACTTTATGGAACTCAAAATAGCAAATTCATTTGAAAAAAAGATCGAGACTATCAAGGGATATAATGAAAAAAGTTTGGAATGAAGGAAGAACAGCACTTCCAGACCTCAAATTATATTATAAAGCAGCAGTCATCAAAACCATCTGGTATTAGTTAAAAGCTGGAGGTAGATCAATAGAATATACTAGACACAGGAGAATCAGAAACAATGGAACTCAATAACCTAGTGTTAGATAAATCAAAAAACATAAATTACTTAAGAAAGAACTCTCTATTAGATCAAAACTGCTGGAAAGATGAAAAGGAGTCTGGCAGAAAATATGCTTAGACTAATACCTTAAATCATATTCCATAATATACTATAAATGGATACACAAACTTAATATTAAAGGTCATACCACAAAAAAATTTAAGAGGAGCAATACATATACCTCTCCTATATGGGTAGGAGATATTTTCATAACCAAATAAGGAATAGAGACAATTACAGAAGTTTAAAAAGATCATTTTAATCACATGGAACTGAAAACTTTTGCATAATCAAAATTAATGGACCTAGAATAGTACAGATGTAATAAATGACCAAATAAAACTGTATAGAATTTCTCTGATAAGTTTGGTATCAAACATACATAAACAATAAACAGATATATAATATACATAAATAAAAATGTCTATGTGTATATGACCAAAAGCCATTCTTCAACAGATAAGTGGTCAAAAGATATAAACAAATAGTTCTCAAAAGAAGGGTTACAAACAATTAAAAATCATATTAAGGATGCTCCAAACCACTAACAATTAGAGAAATTCAAATCAAAACAACCCTAAGGCTTCATCTCACACCCTGCAAGTTAGCAAAGATGGGAATAGTTTGTGGTATGGTAAATGTCTAATATTTAGCTCTAGAGTGGGAGAAAACGTATGCATGACACACTTTTAAGTTTAGTCTACATCATTAATATTTTCTCTTTTTAAAGTATAGACAAATAACAAAACAGTAAGTCAAACCCTGATTTGCAGTGTTTGCCAATTTCAAAGGTGTAGATGCTTACACTGCAAATTTAATAATTAGCTCTCATGAGCCAGTTTGAGATTGTTCCAGTGTACCCTCTGGGAAAATATTCATTTTTGAAGATGTTGTGGAGAAGATAGGCACACTAGTATATTATTGATGGAGTCATGAATAAGTGCAACCATTTTAGAAAGCAATTTAGAATTATGCAAATAAAGTGACTAAAATGTCCATACTTTAACCCAGTGATTCTATTACTAACCTGATGCTTAAGCCATTGAGAAGAAGAAAATCCCCATATACATCAAGATATTTATAGCAGCACTTTTTGTGATATCAAAGAATCAAAAGCAAAGTAGATGCCCTTCAATTGGGGAATGGATAAATAAATTTTGGTACATGAATGTCATGTAACATTACTGGGCCATAAGAAATGATGAATATAATAATTACAAAATGTAAAAATCTACATGATCTGATGCAGAGTGAAGTAAGTATAGCCAAGAAGACAATATACACAATGACTATAAGTAGGTAAACGAAAAAAAAAACCAAAAGTGAATATTACAAAATTATAAAGAACAAGCTTGAAAGAAATCACTCTAACCCCACCCCTTTGCAGACGTGGGAGGTCCACAAGTGTTGTACATTACAAATATTATCAGATCCTCTCTACGTATTGATCAGTTGTGCTAATTTTTTCTTTTTCATCTTTTGTCTCTTAAAAAATATTATTTGCTATACGGAATTGCTTTCAGAAAGGAAGGAGGTGAGATATTGGGGGGAAGTGGTTCATTCTGACATCAATAAAAACTTTAAAAAAAATTCATGGCTTGAAAGATGAGATATGAGAATATACACCCACCCTATCCCATTTCAAAGGTGGGAAGTTCACAAATGATACTCAATGCACATATTTTCCGATTTTTTTTTATGTATTGCCTAGTTATAATGACTTTTTCCTCTTTTTTTTTTTGTCTTAAAGAAAATATTGTTTGTTTAAGTATGGCTTTCTTGGAGAAGAATGGATCAGGAGTACAAGAGAAAAGTAATATGACATTTTTCAAAAAGACCGAAAATTGACTTAAAAAAGAAAGAAAAAAGATGAATCCAAAGAGTAGGGTTCTAAAATAACAACAAAAAAAATTAACAGACTTAACAGGAGATACTGTTGCCATAGCCTATTGTCTTTACATTCAAACTCCAGAGATGAGAGCCCAGGAGAATGACTCCACATTAAGGAAAATGGCAGCCAAAGGCCAGAACAGAAGTGAATCCAAACCAAAGAGGTCCAAAGAGATCTCTATACCAGCCATGGAGAATATACCAAAAGAAGACATGGGAATGACTGATACTTTATCCATCCCCTCTAGCCTCACAAAGAAGAAATAGTTTCCCCTCTCTTTTCTTCTCCTTATCCACCACCTTAGGAGGTATAGCAGATTATGTGCATTTGTATATTTGAGTCTAATAATTACTGTCTTAATCTGGATATTTCTTTTAAAATAGATATACCCACACATGCATATCTATATATGTATGTATAAATATATATATAAACAAGTACATATATGTATAAAAATATGTGTGTATATTTGTCTTAAGAGCTTGTCTCACTTGAAAAGGGACACAGAACAAAATCATATTTTTTGGCTCTTTACTGGTTCTACTTTGTTAATTGCTAAGAGTTTTTTGTAATCCTCTCCTAGCTATGCTTCTGATTTTTCAGACTTGGCCACCATTTCTCCACTGCTGTCTCACTTTCGAACTTCTCTCAGCATCTGGAGCTTTCTCACTCAGGAACATCCCTCTAGCAGTCTGGCCCCTCTCTTTTGGGAGTTCCTTCAAAGGCCTTCATTTTGGAAAGAGGCCCCTTCTAGTCATCCTTCAGTCTCTGCCCGGTTCTCCTTCTGACTCTCTGGACTTCGCCATCAGATACCTACATGTTCTTCCCCTCCCTGCCCTTTTCTAGTCAATTTAACATTACTTATGCTAACTAGTGGACACTAATTAGACTTGAACTTTTCCGTATGAAATGGACGGACTGAGAAACACAGACCAAGCCAAATTATATATTGAGCATCATTTATTAGCCAGCGGCTGTCCCATAGAGGGGAGCAGCCCCGAGCTCAAGAATCTAGGGCTTCTTATATGTGAGCCTTGAGCAGGTGCAAGCGAGCCATTACAGAAGCAGACTATTGTGAGCATGTCTAGGTAGAGTATTGTAAGCGTGTCTAGGCTTGCCCATCAGGGGCCACACAGAGTATTTGTTGCAGGTAGCTAGGTCTGATCTCAAGGCTCGGGGTTTTATGCCAAGTATTTGTTGCAGGTAGCTAAGTTGGATCTGGGGTCACAGAGCTCCAGTAAGTGGAGTGTTATGGCATGCCCTTTGAGCAAGAGGTCTGCATGCCCCTGAGCAAGGGGCTGCACGCCAGCGTGCACGCCCCTGTGCAAGGTGGGGTGCTGCATGCCTCAGAGCAAGGGGTATTTCACATATAAGCAATCAAACTTAATTAATCAAAGTGTGCAAATAATACACTACTTTAAAAACAAACCACCAACTGGATTCTTAAAGACTTTGATAAACTTCTTTCAGATGAGACTCAAGACAAGACTGTTTTATCAGGGGGTCCACATATGTTTTTCAGTTTATCACACATGCTAGGGGGCAGAGCCAAGATGGCAGAGTAAAGGCAGTGACTCACCTGAGCTCTTCCAAATTCCCCTCCAAATAATGTTAAAATAATGCTTCAAAATAAATTCTGGAGCAGCAGAACCAACAAAAGAACAGGGTAAAATAATTTTTCAGCCCAAGAGAACTTAGAAGATCAGCAGGAAAGGTCCGTCTAACTGGGGTGAGAGTAGAGCACAACCCATAGCAGGCACAGCCAGCACAGGCAAGCACCAGCAAGCCAGCAGCAGGTGACTGAATTGGAAGCAGTGGCTTCCTGAGCTCTCAGGCCACATATTGAAAAGGGGTCAGACAACTGATCAGAAGGAGATTACAGGGGATCCTTTGCTGGCACTGGGTACAGGATCCTGTTGTTCTGGGTCAGAGTCCCAGGGCAAGGAGGAGGGGGAACACTAGCACACCAGAACATGTGGTCACAGGAGCAGAGGGACCACAGGGGTAGAGTCACAGCTCCAGGGCAGAGAAGAGTGCTTATGGTCTCTCACAGACCAAAGCACAGACCAGGAGAGCAGTGACCATGCCTCTCTGTAGATTGAAGAATCTTAGAATAACTGAAAACTTACAGACCCTAAGGACTACCTCTGAAAACAGAAGCATGAAAAACCTGAAGTTTGGAACAGTGCCCCTTCCACAGCAGGAGCACAGCTCAACTTTAACATAAAGTTAAAAGTCAAGAAATAGGCTGGGAAAAATGAGCATACAAACAAACAAAATCTGACCATAGAAAGTGACTACGGTGACAGGAAAGATTAAAACTCAGAAGAAGACAACAAAGTGAAAACAGCTATGTGCAAAGCCTCAAAGAAAAATGTAAATTGGTCTCAGCCCCCCACCCCAAATAGCTCAAAAAGGATCTGAAAAATTAAATGAGAGGTAGAGGAAAAATTGGGAAAAGAAGTGAGAATGATGCAAGAAAATCATGACAAAAGAATCAACAGCTTGGTAAAGAAGGCACACAAAAAAAAATACTGAAGAAAATAACACATTTAAAAAACAGAATAGGTCAAATAGTTGGGTTTTTTTTTTTAAGCCACAAAAATTCACTGAAGAAAAGAATGCTTTAAAACGCAGAATTGGCCAATTTTTTAAAAGGTACAAAAATTCACTGGAGAAAATAATTCTTTAAAAATTTGAATTGGGCAGGCAGAAGCTAATGATTCCAAGAAACATCAAGAAATAATAAAACAAAAGAATGAAAAAATAGAAGAGTGAAATATCTCATTGGAAAAAACAACTGACCTGGAAAATAGATTGAGGAAAAATAATTTAAGAATTATTGGACTACCTGAAAGTCATAATTTAAAAAAAAAAAAGCCTATACATTGTATTTCAAGAAATCATCAAGGAAAACTCTCCTAATATCCTAGAACTGGAGCATAAAATAGAAATGGAAAGAATCCACTGATTACCTCCTGAAAGAGATCCCAAAATGAAAGCTCCCAGGAATATTATAGGCAAATTCCAGAGCTCCCAGGCGAAGAAGAAAATATTGCAAGCAGCCAGAAAGAAACAATTCAAATATCACTGAGCCACAGTCAAGAAAACACATTTTTTTAGTAATTTCTATGTGAAAGGATTAGTGGGCTTGGAATATGATATTCTGGAGGGCAAATGAGCTAAGGTTACAACCAAGAATTACCTGCCCAGGAAAATTGTATATAATCCTTCAAAGGGGGAAAATGGACACTGAATGAAATTAAGCAAGTCAAGTATTCCTTGTGAAAAAGACCAGAGAGGGATAGAAAATTTGACTTTCAAATACAAGACTCAAGAGAAGCATAAAAAGGTGAATAGGAAAGAGAAATTGTAAGAGAATTAATAAGGTAAAATTGTGTACATTCCTTTATGGGAAGATAATACTTGAAACTCCTAAAAAATCTTATCATTATTAGGGCGGTTGGAAGCAGTATACAGACAGAGAGCATGAGTATGAGTTGACTATAATGGGATGATACCAAAAAAATAAAATAAGCAGTAAAAAAGAGGGATGCACTGGAAGAAGGGAGAGAAAAGAGGTAGAATGGTGTATTTTATCTCACATAAAAGAGGTACAAAACAGTTTTTACAGTGGAGGGGAAGATGGGAGATGGCAGACAAACTTGAACCTTACTTTCATCACAATTGGTTCAAAGTGGCGATACCCGACACATTCAGTTGGGCTTAGAAATCTATCTTACCCCACGATGAAGTAGGAGGGGAACAGAATAAGGGGGGGGGAGGGGATAGAAGAGAGGACAGATTGAGGGAGGTGGTGGTCAGAATCAAATCACTTTTGAGGAGGGACAGGGTAAAAGGAGAGAGAGGAGGAGGATAAACAGTGTGGGGGAATAGAATGAAGGGAAATACACAGTTAGTAATCATAACTGTGGGGAACATTTTATAGCAAGTTTCCTTGACAAAGCCCTCATTTCTCAAATATATAGAGAAGTGAGTCAAATGTATAAGAATATGAGTCATTCCCTAATTGATATGAATGGATATGAACAAGCAGTTTTCAGTGGAAGAAATCAAAGCTAGCTATAGTCATATGAAAAAATGCCCTAAATTACTACTCATTAGAGAAATGAGAATTAAACAACTCTGAGGTACCACATCACACCTCTCAGACTGGTTAATATGACAGAAAGGAAAAATGACAAATGTGGGAGGGGATATGGTAAAATTGAGAAACTAGAGTTGGTTGAGTTGTAAACTGATCCAACCATTCTGGACAACAATTTGGAACTATGGCCAAAGGGCTATAAAACCCTACCTACCCTTTGAATGAGCAAAGCCACT